>JAVCKV010401230.1:0-39740 GCA_032274145.1 Herpochondria borealis | reverse complement strand
CTTCCAGGGCAAGATGTTACGATAGAAGTTAACTGATTGAAGGTCAATCCAGAATACAAATTCAACAACCCCAGCCCGAGCCACCAGCAGCCACCTTGCCCTTCCTAAGGGAAAGGCCGGGTTAGGGTTCGCCCGAGCCAAGCCTTGCTAAATGCGTTCAACCCTTTCTCCTGTCTTTCTCTCAAAGAGGGCAAGATGTTACGATAGAAGCTAACTGATTGAAGGTTTTACTGAAAAAAAAATCAACTCCGAAGCCAGTTGAAATTAGCATTATCCCTCTTCCAATCAAATTCTATTGTACCAATGTATACGGAAACCTGTTTCAACCCAAATAATAACAACGCCTATTTTTCGTTTTTAATAAATTCCCTGTTGATTCCCACGCTCTATTTTAGAAAACCAATCAACTTGCTAATTTATTTGCAACGTTTTCATTCTATCACAGATATTATAACCAAATCACAATTACATATGAGGTACCTTTTTTGTTTTATCATTACGTTTTCATCTTTTAGCATAAATGCACAGTTAGAAAAAATTGGAGCATATTCGAATACATCCTTTGTCGTGCAGAAATATCGGAGCTACAGCAATGCCAAATTGAATGGCCCAGGGTCTGTTGGTGTTCGACATAGAGTCGGAGGAATGGCTTCTTTTTATCTGGACTCCAGACTCTCATACGAAATAGGTTTCGTCGCTGATGTACATAAAAAAGCAGCTAATAGACGAGGAACAATTATTTATGAAGATGGTCTAAATATCAAATTAACAGAGCATAAATTTGTAAACCTTGGTGTGCCTGTAAGCATAACTATGAGGACCAACAATGCAAGAAACTGCGCTACGTACTTTAAGTTATCGCTTATTAATTTATTCACTGTTCATGATAACCAAATCGTCGAAAATAATAATTTACCCGACCGATTGGCTCAAGTACCCACTTCTATGAATAGCACGAGTACTGGTATAAAATACTTCAGTACAGATATTGATTTTGGATTTGGTACATTCTGGTATCTTAAGAAATTTGGTGCAAAAGTTTGCCTCGAACCCAAAATAACTGTTGCTCAATATAGAGGCGGAATAAAAGCGAATCATTTACCGAATAGAGAAATTTTCATACCTGAGTTCAATATTTTGACAAGTATGGGATTTGAGATAACCCTCTACAAGGATATGTTTTGATTGAATAGTTATTAGTGAATCAAATCATACAGCTAATACCGATTACTATTGAATTTGCCGTATACATTCGTCTGCAACAGTAAAAAAGATCCCAAATTTTGACTACCCCTCCGCAAGCGGATGGAGCATTCGCCCCCTACCTAAAGGTCGAAAATCGGATCTTTTTTGTAAAAAGGCATTTTAGACAAAACATCTTTTTTATGATCCTGACGTAAGCATCGGAGAATTTAAGTATTCAATATATATCGGCATTTACCAATATCTTTATGTGGCAAATTAAAACACAATTGGTATTACTCAAACCCGGCTTTTCCCTTTCACTATCCTTCCTCTCGTTGAGTTAATAAAATACACACCGGTCAATAGCACCAATGCCGCTACTATCGCTTGATTCGTAATTACCTCATCAAGAATCCACCAGCCTAATAACATCGCTACGATTGGATTGATATATGTACTGGTTGCTACTTTCTCTGGTGAGACAGTAAGAAGTAGATAATTGAAGGAAGTAAAAGCGACAATACTACCAAAGATAATTAGATAGATCATGGAATAAATGGCTTTATTACTCATCGTTAAAACTCCTTCCGTAGGTTCTCCTACTACAAAACTTACGATAAGCATCATACTGCCACCAAATAACATTTGATACCCCGACTTTATGAATGAATTCTTTGGAAAATCAGCTTTCGATACGAAAATACTGCCATAGCCCCAGCAAATAAGAGCGATGAATACAGCTCCAATACCCCACCATTTATCAGGACCAGCATTTACTTCACCTTGGCTAACCAGTAAGTAGATCCCAAGAATACCTAATGCTACACCAATTATGGATTTAAGATGAATTGGTTTTTTCTCTAAAAAATAAAGCATAATAATAAGTAACAATGGCTGAGCTGAGATCAATAATGCTTCTAGACTGCTGTCGATAAATTGTAATGCCCATACGGCACAACCATTCCCTACTGTAAGAAAAAGAAAACCAGCGAAAGCACTATTTGTCAATTGCTTCTTGCTAACTGTCCCTAGCTTTCCACGAACCGCTGCAATTCCAAAAATAATAACCGCTGCTATCACAAATCTGATACCAGCCAGCAGAAATGGAGGTAATTCAGCTACTAATATCTTATTGAATAAATATGTAGATCCCCATATAATATATATCGAAATGAACGCCGCAATTACAAGCGGCAGGTTTTGATTCTTTGAGGATTCCATAGTTTAATTTACAACACAAAGATTAGTAAAAGAATCATGATTAGGTCTTTAATTTGTTTAAAAATTGATTTAAATAAAATCAAAAATCAGTCCAAATATTATATCAGCTGGCCTAATTATGTTTCAAAAACATGTCAGCAAATTAATGCTATATGTAAAGTATTGATTAACTATGAATTAGAATAAAACCATAACAATTAGCCTTTAAGCAATCGGTTGTCGGTTTTTCTCTTGGTTTTACCATCAAAACGTAGTATTTTTGGACAAACTACAAAACCTACGTTTCTTGAAAAGCCTAATTTCTATATCATTCTTCATACTCCTGTCTGCTATTGGGTATAGTCAGAGTTGTGAAATTGGCGGTTCATCCTTTTCAACTTTTCAAGATATCCAGACACTTCTAGATGCCAACGCCTGTAACGATTGTCATGCGCAAGGAAATACAGATGCCAACTGGAATTATGATTCTTACGCATCATTCACAAAAAGCGGAGAATGCAATCAACCAATAATAATTCATGGCAACGCTTCTGACAGCTATTTATACAGTGTTATCACTGGCACAGATGATCTTTGTAGTGAATCCGCGCCTATTCATAAGTTATCGGAAACTGATCTTGATAAAATAGAGACTTGGATAAATCAAGGAGCCCCAGAGTTTTGTCTCCCTTTATATCCTGACATCAAAGCTATTTTTGATTCTAACAATTGCCAGAGTTGCCACACCCCAGCTAGTGGACTATGGCGCTATGATACGTATCAAAACATAAAAAGCAATCCAGATAATAGTTGCGGTGAGATCATGACTATGGTCGTTGGAAATGCACAGAAGAGCCTACTATATGACAAGATAAATAACGACAATCAAGTGATGTGTGGCGAAGCAATGAATGGGGAATTCTCGCCATTATCATCCTTAGAGATTGCACAAATCCGAGACTGGATCAATGGCGGAGCAATAGAATCTGTTGCTACCCTACCTGTTGTTCTATCTAGTTTCGAATCAGAAGAAAGAGATATGTCAATCATGCTATCATGGACAACTGAAATAGAAATAGGTACAGATAACTTTGTAATAGAACACAGTGAAACTGGAAGAGGATTTGAAGAAATAGCCGAAGTGCAATCGACAGGCTCGGATGGCTCATCGTCAAACTATACTTACATGCACAATACTCCTTCTTTTGGAGAAAATTACTATCGATTAAAAATGATTGATCTAGACGGATCATATAACTATTCTAATATAAGGCTGACTCGGCTGGAAGTGGAAACCGCTGAGATGAGTTTATCGCCTAATCCTGCTAGAAGTAGCGAAAGACTTAAGGTAACTTGGTATCCAAGAAAAGGGCAAGATCAAGCATATCTAAACATCCTTGACCCTAATGGTCGAAATTTACATAAGAAGATAATTTTCGAAGGAACAAACTATGTAAGACTGCCTGTATTAATAGAAGGAATCTATTTCGTGATGATCGAAGATTATTTCGGTGGCTTCTTATTAGAAAGAGTAGTGATAATTAACTAATCTTGCACTTTCAAATTTTCAACACAAAAACTACCAAATGGATAGTACTACGATATACGGAAGGAATCCTGTTACAGAAGCCTTAGAGAAAGGTAAAAAAATAGAAAAAGTATTCTTACAGAATAACCTTACAGGAGATTTCGAAGTACAAGTCCGTAAAGCTTGCGAAGAAAAAAACATACCGCTCACAAAAGTACCCCCCAGAAAACTTAACGACCTTAGTCGTAGCCATAACCACCAAGGTATCGTTGCTTACATCTCCCCAGTCACTTATACTACAGTAGACAAACTAGTACCTCAATTGGTATCAGAGGGTAAGATACCTTTGCTTGTAGTGTTAGATGGAATAACAGATGTAAGAAATATGGGTGCGATAGCAAGATCAGCCAAAGTATTCGGTGCGCATGCCATTGTAGTTCCTGCAAAAGGTACTGCAAGAGTAAGTGAGGAGATGGTAAAATCTTCAGCCGGTGCTATACTTGATATTGAGATTTGTAGAGAAAATAGTATTCCTATAGCATTAGAATCTTTACAAATGATGGATGTTAAAGTGTACGCTTCTGATATCAACGCAACCAAAACGATCGCTGAGCAAGATCTAAAAGGACCAACTGCTATAGTAATGGGATCTGAGGATAAAGGAGTAAGTCGCAAAGCCATTCAGATAGCTGACGACACTATAAAGATTCCACAAGTAAATAGTTTTGATTCACTGAATGTGAGTGTAGCAGCAGGTATTATTTTGTATGAAATTCTTATTCAAAGAGCGTAGTCAAATCTAAATAATTCGATATAAGTAAAGTAAAAACTCCTTGCAAAACGTTACATAATCTCCAAGAGTTTGATAAAGATCTTAAGGAGTTAACGCAATAAGAATGAGTGATATTTACTTATTTTCCAATACACTTATTTCGTATTATAGGAATTGGTTTTATCGGAAGGTTACCATTGATAGTTGTTGCCGTACTTTCTATTTCAATATCTCGTTTTCATACTGTAATAATGTTGTTACTCTTTCCGTGATCTTTCTGAAAACGTAAAAGAAGCACTTCTAAAGATTGAGTTTATGAGGGTATTCTATCCAACAATTCCCCATGCTTAAACTGGAACGAATTTTCAATTATCATTGGCTATAAAGCACTCAGGTCTCTGGTGTAAAATTTCCAATCTCTGCCAACAATTAATCCAAGAACATTCGCATATCGATTTCCACTTGCTCTTCAACTCAATGATCTATCATAGCGTAAAATAGATCAAGTCGTTCTCACAAATAACAAAAAAGCCATCCAACATTACTGCTGGATGGCATCATCTAATTACAAAAATCGTCTAATCTAACATTATTCATATTTAGCAATTAGGTCTATTACCTAATGCTAATCATTTTCTTCGTTGCTTTGTATTCTCCTGCTTTGATTGTGTAATACAACACACCAGATGTATTAAGATCAGAGTAGTTGATCAAAATATTCTGAGTACCAGCCGGATAATTTTGTATTTTCTTAGTCACCAATCTACCTGTCACATCTGTGATAATCAATTCTACATCAGTAGCTTCTGGTAAGAAGAACTTAATCTGAGTTGACTCTAAGAATGGATTCGGTCTGTTCTGGAACAATGCAAAATCTCCTTCTTCAAGATCACCTGATCTAGTCTCAAGGCTTACATTGTATGTGTTCAATGAATTATCATATGCTTCTGCGCTTACTTCTTTAGAGTTAATAGATATCAATTCAGATATTCTAGTCGCTTCATTCACATCTAGTGTGATCGTAAATAATGGTTCAGTTGTATTGATAGATACTGCATTTGCACTACTCCATGATGTTGTTAATTCTGAACCAATTATTCCAAAGTTATCATCTGACACTTCTAATTGACCAGCTTCAACAGATACATATTCTGCATTATCTAAATTCATAGTAAACTGATATCCTACCATTGACTTGATACCTTCAGCATATACTGGTATAGAAACTAAACCTGATTCAGCTTTTGCATCTTCGATCACAAATGTCATGTTCTTATCTGCTCTCTTTTCAGATTGTGCTTCCGCTATTAAACTAGCTGCTGCACTACCATTCACATCACCAATCTTGATTGACATCATATCATTGTTCAAGCTAGAGAATTGTAGATCTCCTACATTGATCTCCTCATTGAATGGGAATGGATCCGTCGCATCTACAAATGTTGTATTCTTAGGAATAAATCTCCAAGACATCTGTCCATTTGGAAATTGAGTTTTCACACCCAATATCACTTTTCTAAGTGATAATAGATCTGAAGCCTTAATTAAACCATCATTGTTTACATCTGATGCAATCAATTTATATGGACTATCTAACTCCTGCAATCCTAAGATGTGTCTTTGGATTAACACTAAATCAAGTGTCGATACTCCATTTGTTACATCATCATTCTTTTGAGCAATTACTTTATATCCATTACCTTTTGGTAATTGAGTGATATTATATGTTCCATTGTCATTTGTATTTGCTGATTCGTATACTTCAAGAGATGGGTTCACTGCAGTTACAGATACACCTTCTACATTATCAAAATCTTCTGTCCTCAATGTCCCACTGATGTTAGCAAAAATTTCGTTTCCGCCTCCACAAACATCTGCATTACTATCTTGAAGAATCAAAGTGATAGAACAGTAATCTTGATTTCCAGCTTCATCTGTTATCCATAATTCTAACTGAATCTCTTCTTCTACACCATTTGGTAGGTGATCACAAGTTAATACTCTGCTAACGTCCGAAGTGTTCTGTGAAAAAGAAAGTAATAAATCTTCTTGGTCAGTACAGTTATCATAACTTCCTAAGTCAAAATCATTTGCCCAGATATCAATCATTCCATTGTTATTCATAACTACTGTAGTTATAGAACTTAGGCAGTAAGGCGTTGGTTTTTTACCATCTCTTACTACGATAGACATGTCACATGTTGAAACGTTACCACATTTGTCTTCTACTGTCCATCTCACACTGTGAGTTCCTGTTGGAAGAGTAGTTGATATAGAAGATGTAGTTCCATCCAAATTATAACTTCCATCATCAAATAAATCTACTTGGTAACTGTATACGATCTCATCTGAAGGAGTACAATCGTCAGTAGCTTCTAAAGTAAATTCTACAGGGCCTTCACAATCTCCAAATACATTCACTGCTATATCTCCACAATTCTGAATTTCTGGTGCTTGAGTATTTTTAAGTTTGATGACTTGAAGGTGCTTGTAGTATCCTTCTCCTTCTACTGGAGCTGATTCATTGTATGTACACCAATCAATAACTGTCCATTCTCTTAAGATTTTCTCACATGCTCCATCAACGAATATGAATACTTTATCTTCGTATACTGTGGCTACTAAACTACAGTTATCATCGTCATATCTCGGATATGCATTCGCTATAGGAAGGTTATCTGGTTGTAGATCTGTATCACAAGTTGTTGCATCATAATCATTTGGCCAATCGATATCACTTTCTTCAAATGGATCTTCATCTTCCAGTGTGATTATTTGTATACACGTTGCTTTGAATCCTTCTTTATCTATTACAGTCCACGTTCTTCTTACAGTACCCGCTCCACAATTATCTAAAGTTGGATCATCAACGAAATCTACATCTACTACTTCACAGTTATCTATATATTCTGGCTCTCCTGTCATTGTAAGGTCAGTATAATCCGCTTGACAATTAAGAGTAACATCAGCTGGACATAATGTGATATATGGAGGTAATTTATCTTGTACAGTTACTTCAACCATACACGTATTTTTGTTTCCAGATAAATCAGTTACTTCAAAAGCAACCATGATTGTCTCTCCTACTTCGTCACAACAGAATCTTACTTCATCACTAAATGATGTATTAATTCCAGCACAAGTATTTGTCATTTTTCGTGCTTTCATTTCTAATATTCCACAGTTGTCGAGACTTCCGTCGTCAAATGAATTAGCAAATACATTCACATATCCGTCAGAACCTATAGATACTACTGTAAACTCATCACATACTGCGATTGGATTTACTTGATCTTCGACAGTAATCGTCATGTACTCAGTAGTTACGTTTCCACACTCATCTGTAATTTCCCACTTTACCCAAGTTCTACCAAATGATATACCTCTTACTATTGCTGCATTTGCAGTATAAGATGTATTATCATCAAAGTACATCACATCCGTTGGTGGGCCATCTACATTATATGCACTTAAGTACGATAGTCTGTATGTAAACAAATCCGAACAATCTGAAACGACAACAGGATATACAAATACATGATCCGCTTCACACTCAAATTCTCCAGCTGACACAGTTACATCAGGAATATCTTCCATTACTGGGCCTTCTGTATCTAATACTTTTATGATTTGGTTGTGCTCTACAACTTCTCCACTACACCATTCTAATAATCTGAAATGTCTTATCAATTTGTATGATCCTTTACAGACATCTATTTTAGTATCTGTGTAAGGGAATATTTGAACATTATCACATAAATCACCATTAGGAACTCCTGTTATATCTGTACCAGGTGCATCTACTCCATACAAATCACATGAAAGTGAAGGCTCTTGAATATCATCATAATTAGGAGGGAACATAAGTGTTGCCAATCCATTTCTATAAACATATATTGTTTGGACACAAGAGTTACTTACGTTTCCGCTTGCATCTACTGCAGACCAAGTTCTTTGGATTACATTAGAATATGGACTAGAACAGTCTTGATCTAATTCATTATCATTATATGACATATTAGTCGATCCACAACCGTCTATTCCTAGTACAGTATATACATTTCCACCTTCCGTCTGAACCATAATATCACTCGTAGTTGGGAATGATACAATACCTCCAGTTTGAGAAATAACTAACTCTGCCGCAATCACTGTACCTCCATTTCCTGCAGCAACATCTGATATTGTTATAGTCCAATCTCCGTTAGGATCTTTTCCGTCATAAATATTGAATAATTGATTTGGTTGATAATTTCCACTAATTCCTGGTGACATGTCACCACAAGCAGTAAATAAATCATCATATGTATTAAACGCATCATCCGCTAATGTGAATTGTAAATTAGGGATTGCACATCCAAATCCTGGCTGAATGAACAATACTGTAGATGTTCCATCAGGTGCTGTAAGAGTAGCACTCAAATCAGAAACGGAAGTATGCTCTATATTTAATCTTACTGAAACTCCTGTGATCGTAGATTTAACTAATCCATTTACAGAGAAGTTATAACTGTTCACACTTGGTGCACCATCACTTATTACTCCATTTGATATATTCGCAGGGAAAGTTACTCTGTCTGCAATTGGTGCTCCAGGATAAACCTCTCCGAAACATGTAGTTGTTACATCAATACAATCTAATGGTGCAGGCGCTTTATCTTCAACTATAAGTTTACCCCAACAAGAATTACTATTAGGTCCCGTCACTCTTACTGTTAAGTCTTGACCGATATTGGCTCCAGTTACTACATTACCATAACTAACTCCATTTTGATCTTCTATCTCTACTGTATAGTCATCAAAACATCCATATGGCCCACCTTCTAGGATCAGGTCAGCTGTTATAACTTCCATACATTCATTATCTAATGAAATCTGTACTTCGTCATTACAAACGATTGCTGTAATCGCATCATTGAATGCACTAACAGTTACCGTAAAACTTATCGTAGCAATATTACCACTTGCATCTATCGCTTCATAATTAACTTGAGTTACTCCTTCAGGAGCTTCATCGCCAATAAGTGCTGTAGCTCCAACTGGACGTACCATGTAACTTGTTTGAAAACCGTTTACCATCATGATAGATCCATACCCACTGTAATTAAACGCATCCAAAGTCACTGGTTCAGGTGAACCACAGAAATCACTTGATATATATGATGGAGCAGTTTGTCCATTGTTATTCATAGCTACTATCACTCCATTAAATTGTGATCCTGGCACTACTATTTCTACAACGAACATGTCATCTGCAGCAACTACAGCTGATACTGGTATAGAGTATAATCCATTTGTAAAATTGGGTAACACTTCATTACCACTGCCTAACAATTCCATGTTAGCGTAAAGTAATGGACCATCTAATTTATATACATTTACTGTAACCGAAGGATTACCAAATGCTTCCGCAATGCCAAATGTTACTTGTTCTATATTTAATTCTGTATTAATACCTTCAGCACTTGCATCAAATACTCTTAAGTATTTTGTAGGGCCTCCTGGGCAAATCGCTCCCTCTTCAAAAGTTCCTAAATCTTCATTTTGAGTTATTGTTACTTCAGGCTCAATGCAATTTTCTGTTATTGCGAATGTTTGTGGTATAACATATCCACATTCTCCTGCAGCTAGACTAGCTGTCAGATTACTAACTCCAGCTACAAAAGGATCTTCATCATCTAGAATAGTAACTAATGTCACACAAGATATTTCAATGCCATTGCTATCCGTAGATTTATATGTAACCTCTGTTGTTCCTACTGGAAACGTTCCACTCTCCGCTGAAGAAGTAGATGAACACATTCCTGTTACCGTTGGAGCCGGCACATTAAACTGAAGCTCACAAGAATTACTCGGAGCTGTTCTAACAATATCATCTGGGCACATGATAATACATGTAATCTCTTGAACTGTTGCAGTCGCAATCTCTTCAGATGCTCCAGCTTCTCCTAGCCCATCACCTACGATTCTTACTTCTATCCCAAATGAACCTGTGACAGCGGTAGTAGCAGTTATATCTATTCCAAAACTGTGAGTAGTACTAGCCGTGAAAGCACCGCATTGACTATTTCCAGTTGTGAAGCCTGTTCTTGTCCATGCAGGACCAGAAACAGTAACCTCATCTCCTTTATTTAATCCACAACCTATGTATGGAGATGGAGATGGAGATCCGTGCCATAAACTTAGTCCCGTAATAGGACCAACTAGACGAACCTCGATCATATCAGCAGCTTCCGCTGTATTAGAATCGAAGGTAACATCCACTAGTATAGTAGAAGTAGACCCTGAATAATAACCACCTGTAACAGTAGCTGTTGGGTTTACGATGTCTGCATGTGCATCATAACTTACGAGCGCTAGCAGTACAATCATCAATAGCTTGGAAGCCTTGTTAATCGTATTTAAAAACATGTGTTCGACATTTTTCATAATTAGACTTTTTTTATTTATGTCTTGACAATCATCAAGTTAGACGGCTCTTTGATTGTCGGATTAGATTATTGTAATTAATGAGATGATTCTTAGTATGCGATGAGAAACATGATTTCTGATCTTATATATCGATTCGGAGTTGTATTTGCGAAACTTACATCAATGAACCTCACTGCTGGTTGTATCACGTTGAACTCTTCTTTTGGTAGTAATGTATTAGAAGCTTCTTCTACTGTAGCCCCATTTTTTATTCCGTTGAGCATAGATTTAATAAACCGTATCTTTTCAGTGTTGATCCTGTAAGCGTTGGAGTTATTCTCTTCAAGTGCTGCCAATGATGCTGTAAGTTGCTTCGATGCATCTGATAGATTCTTGATTGCTTCTGGTTTACTATAAAAATTCTGAGCGCTTACGCCTGTTCCTAGTCCTATAATTAGAACAAAAGAAAGGACGAAAATTTTTAGAATATTTTTTTTCATGTCTTTAGGTTTAGGTCGGGAATCATCCCATTTTATGAGTTTTATAAATTGCGTTTTTAACTTATTCTATTTTTTTAAATATGTTACTTGCTATCAAGTAATGATTTACACATAATCATATTAACATATTCTATAATGTGTAAAGTCAGTAAGTAATTATGCAAGAAGTGTACCAAAGTGTATCAGTGGATTGATTTGTTTGACTTATCAATATTTGACCTTGTTTGGCTTTAGATTTTATTGAGTCGTACAATTCAATAGAAAGTTGACATTGAGCAGAATTGCAAATAATAATTATCAGACCCTCCCCTTCTTTCATCCTAATAATTCACCCAATAGTCGAAGTCAATTTCCACATTCAAAATATCTATGTATATTGTTAATCATATCTAAACCTTAACATGCCAACAAAACCGAATCACAACTACTGCTTAAATTGTAATCATACTTATACTTCTGTTGTGTTAGAAGGAGAAGAAGTATTCTGTGTAAATTGCGGCCAATCTAATAAAGAAAGTAAATTATCTTTTTGGAGATTGATCAGAGATGGAGTCAGTAATCTATTCAATCTTGATAGTAGGATAGTTCATACGATAAAGGATATTATCTATCCATCTAAGATCACTCAAACCTATATCGCTGGAAAGCGTAAATACTATGTAAATCCAGTTCGTCTATTTATTTTCACTCTTATTGCCATCGTCACATCAATGTTATGGCTTGCCAACTTTGAGGATATCAGTTTCGGTAATAAGACTATGAGCACAAGAGCAGAAGATTCTAACATTCTGGATAAGTATGATGACTTAGTCGACACCTTAGATTATCAAAATCATAAGCCACTCACAGATACTATTCGAAAAAAGTTGTTTGCTGGAGTAAGTAATACCAAAACAGATACTATCGGACTGGGAGAGAACGTGCAATTGTTTAATATGGGCGAAACTATTCACGGATATGGAATCTCGGCATATGATGCTGTCCATCTAGACAGAGATCAAATATATAGTAAGTATAAAATTGAAGGGTTTATTAATAAAGTCATGGTATCTCAATATATAAGAGTAGCAACTAATCCATCTGGAACGCTAGCTTTTATGGTCAAAAACATGACTTGGGCAGTAATGATTACGCTGATATTGATGAGTTTTTTTATGAAGTTACTTTATATAAGGAAATCGTATTATACAGTAGAGCATAGCGTTTTGCTCCTTAACTTGCATAGCTTTGGTTTTCTACTCATAGGCCTTATTGTCTTAATGAATACTATTTCCTATTCGTTATTCTCTGGCTATGACGGGGACTATGATGGACTCATGATTGGAATACCAATTCTATTTGGATTCTTGGTTCAGTTGAAAGCTATAAAGAAATACTATGGACATAACTTATTCGTAGCCTTCGTCGTACAGATCATAATAAATACCGCTTACTTTATCATTTTTTGCTTGGCAAGCTTGCTAGTCGCCTTAATATCTGTATTCTTGTATTAGAGAAGAGATTAAAAAAGTTACAAACATTACAATTTTGAAAGATTACACGACAGTCATTGGATTAGAAGTACATGTACAGCTAAATACAAACAGTAAAGCATTTTGCTCCGATCCTAATATTTTTGGTCAAGAACCGAATACAAATATCAGCGCAGTATCATTGGCCCTACCTGGTACATTGCCAGTATTGAACGAAGATCAAGTTGCGTCTTCTATTAAGTTAGCTCATGCACTAGGTTCTTCCATTAATAAGGAGAATCGCTTCGATAGAAAAAACTATTTTTATCCTGACCTTCCTAAAGGATATCAGATTACGCAGGACAAACTACCAATATGCGTTGGTGGAGAGATGGTATATACTTCAGAAGGTCAAAAAAAGAAAGTGCGAATTCATCATGTCCATATGGAAGAAGATGCTGGCAAAAGTTCCCATGACCTTCATGATCAATATAGCATGGTAGACATCAACCGAGCGGGCACTCCTCTAGTAGAAATCGTAACCGAACCAGATCTAAGAAGTGCTCAAGAGGTACATGATTTCATAGCAGCTCTCCAGCAACTGGTCAGATATCTCGGAATATCAGATGGGAATATGGAAGAAGGGTCTCTCCGTTGTGATGTGAATGTATCGGTCATGCCTAGTGATACCGATGTCTACGGAGAACGTAACGAAATCAAAAATGTAAATTCTAAGAAGTTTGCCAAGACAGCTGTAGAATATGAATCAAAGAGGCAGATCAAAATACTAGAAGCCGGTGGCACTATATCTATGAATACCCTACTCTTTGACCCTGCAAAAGGAACTACCGCTCCCATGAGAAGTAAGGAAGAGGCGAATGATTATAGGTACTTTCCAGATCCTGACCTCCCTCCTGTCGTTCTTTCTGATTCTTATATAAATGAGTGCATCGCTCAAGTAACATTACTTCCTTGGACAGCAAAATTACTACTCAAAGACAAATACAACCTATCAGAATATGATGCGGATATAATGAGTAGAGAGAAGTCAACAGTTGAATTCTTCCAACAATTTGATCTTCCAACCAAGTCCTACTCTACCCTAGCCAGTTTCATAGCCAATCAAGTATTTCCATATATAAACGAAGAGCAGATTGTTCTTGCGGATCTTAATGTAACGAATATTACAAACTTTATCACACTTATAGATGGTGGGTCTGTATCAAGGTCAGGAGCACTGAAATCGCTCACCGCAGAAGTTCTAAAAGCAACAAAAACGGATCTCGACATAGAGAAACTAGCCCAAGATCATAACCTAATCCAATCCGATGATCAAGATTTCTTAGATACAATCATAGCTGAGGTACTCGCACAGAATGAAGGAAAAGTAAAAGCATATCGCAGTGGTAAAAAAGGATTACTTGGCTTTTTTATGGGTCAGGTCATGGGAAGAAGTAAAGGAAAAGCGAATCCTGAGGTGTTGAATGAGAAGTTGGGGAAGGCGTTGGGGTAAATGTGGTTCCTTGCACAGACGCCGGAGGTCTTGGAGACCTCCGACGTCTGTCCTGAAAACTTACTTAATCGCCTAATCATTCACCAATGGCAAAGATTCTTTGTCAGCTATACAAAGGCAATTAACAAGTCCCACAATCGAACAGGAAATCTCTTTCGCCAAAAATTCAAACGTTCCGCTTTTGATCCTGAATTAAAATTCCAACATCTACAATATTACATTCATCACAATGCTAGAAAACATGGAGTAGTTTCCAATTTCTTAGACTATGAGCATACAAGCTATCATGAAATTATTAATGAAGATGATTGGTTGATTGACATTCCAAAATCATTAGAATGGTATACGGACTTGCAAGATTTCATCTCGTTTCATCAAACAAGCCATTACCAAGAAGTTTTTGAAAGCATTGATTTAGATGGTTTTATTACATGAATTATCAGCACAAACGTCGGAGGTCTTGGAGACTCCGACGTCTAACATTCGTTCTGACTAAGTGTACATTTTACGTTGGGCATTCATTATATACTTCGCAAGTCTTATTACTTGCTGTGTATATCCATATTCATTATCATACCAAACATATAGAACCACATTTTTACCGTCGGCAGATACCTTCGTTGAGGGACTATCAAAAACAGAACAACAATTATTTCCAATAATATCGCTAGAAACAAGTTCCTTTTCGAATGAGTATTTAATCTGATTTCGCAGAGGACCAACAAGAGCCGAAGATTTCATTATGCTATTGACCTCTTCAATATTTGCTTCTTTGGTCAGCGAAAGATTCATAATAGCAAGTGACCCGTTGGGTGTAGGAACCCTTACTGCACTGCCTGTAAGTTTTCCTTCTAGATGAGGGAGTACTTTCGCTACAGCTTTTGCGGCGCCCGTTTCTGTGATTACCATGTTGACAGCGGCAGATCTTCCTCTTCTATGCTTTTTGTGCATGTTATCAAGTAGGTTTTGATCATTGGTGTAGGCGTGGATCGTTTCTACATGACCGGTTACTACTCCGAACTGATCGTCTATAACTTTCAGTATTGGAACTATCGCATTAGTGGTACATGATGCTGCAGACCAGATATCACAATCTTCTGTTTTGTATTCTAAGTTATTGACACCGTATACTATATTTGGAATTCCTTTTCCAGGAGCGGTGAGTAATACTTTACTGACACCTTTAGATTGAGTGTGTAGCGAGAGTGCTTCTTTATCTCTCCATACACCTGTATTATCTATCACAAGTGCATTCTCGATTCCATATTCTGTATAGTCGATTTGATCTGGATTACGAGCTGCGATCATTTGCACCTCTTCTCCATTGATGATCATTTTTCTGTTCTCCTCATCGACCTCGATCACTCCTTTGAATGGTCCATGGACGGAATCCATCCTAAGCAGATCAGCTCTTTTTATGATTTGGTCTACATCGTTGTTCCGAGTAACTATAGCTTTCAATCTGAGTTGTGCACCAATGCCCGTCATATCGATGATCGCTCTGGCACAAAGACGACCTATACGACCAAATCCGTATAGTACGACATCTACTGGCTTCTGCCAATCCATATCAACACCCGCTTTGAGATAAGATAACTCTTCATCTAGGAAGGCTGACATGTTTGCAAACTTATCGCCCTTCTTGAGCCACTCACTTGTCAGTTTACCGATATCTACTTTTGATAGCTCTAGATTCATGTCTAACATTGCTTTTGCAATCTCGGCAGACACCTCTACAGTAATCGGTTCTCCTACGAATTCTCTAGCATAGGCATGTAAGCTTAAGAGCTCTGAAATATTTACTTCATTCAGTGAGTTTCTAAAAAGGATAAGTTCGATTCCTTTTTTATACATCAATTCTCCAATATAGAAATTGAGAGCTGTAGCAGAACGTTTTTTATCGATCCAGGCTGCCGTGTTATCGTTCATATTATTTCATTTTGTGTTAGGTAGTGCGAAGGTATGGAATGATTTCAGTATAGGTAAGAAATCCAAAATGAAATTTATCTTAATAATAAAATGCAAATGAAATTTATCTAAGTTATATTGTGAATACATGCAACGAACTTTTATCTAATAGCCATATTTTGAGAATACATATTATACTAACTTGTTTACTATTTACATTCATTTATACTTCTTGTTCCGAAGAGCCGGCTGAATCTGCAGAACCCATAGTACCAATAGAGTGTGAAGAAGGATTTATCGCCTTTAATTTTGAAATTAACTTTAGTCAAGTGTTAAATCATCCGACGACAGATAGTTCTACTCATGTTAAAGTATATTATGAAGATTACTATCAAGCTGGAAACATGAAGTCTTTTGGACTATTTCCTCTACCTCTCAATAAAGAATTTATCCTAGAAGATTGTCTACCTGTCAATAATCATCCAATCGATAGCCTAATCCTAGGTTTTGCGTTGATTCAAAACAATATGGACACCTATAATCATCAACCAATTTTCACTACAATCTATTTGAATAAAGATGACGTAAATCATATCCAAATAAATGCAACAAGCAAAGATTTATGGGATAGGCCTCCTTGCATTAAAGACTTAGAGGTCACCTTTCAGAATTTGGAGGATTATGTAGAAGGCGAATCTTATGGCCAAATAGCTGTTGCTGGTGGATTAGGAATAGCCTTGGATTTTCTTTATGTTACAGGTAAGCTGAATTTTGAAAAATTTAATGAGGATTGCAAAGATTTAATAGAATACTATCAAGGTGGATATTGTCCCTGCAGTAAATGTTATGTTAGAATTTATAATTAAACCCATAAAACCGACTTATGCTAAAAAAAATACTCCTCTCCATCCTACTCTTACTCACAATAGTAATAGCCGCTGCGGTATACATCAACTATCCAAAACTGAGTATCATCTCTTCTTATGCCGCTAAGAAAATGTGCTCTTGTACATTCATAGCTGAGAGATCACAGGAATCAATCCAGAATCAAGATTTGGCGATGGGACCATTGGCATATTCGTCGACTACGATAGATAGGGAGAATAGAAAAGCGACCAGCTCAGTATTCGGATTGAATGCCAAGACCGCAGAATATAGAGGAAAGTTGGGTTGTGTATTGGTCCAAGGAAAAGATGACTTTAATGTTAAGTATCCAGATGATAAAGACCTTACATCTGACTTACCAGAAGTCAACTATCCATATGGTGATAATATGGAATGGATCAAAACTACTGGAATAGATCATGATCAAGTAAAGAAGGTAGTAAACGCTGCTTTCGATCCAAATGGAGGAATGACTTCAAAAAGAACAAGAGCCGTTGTCGTGCTGCATAAAGATTCTATAATCTACGAACAATATGCAGATGGATATGACGCCGATACCGAGATCCTGGGTTGGTCTATGACGAAAAGTATTATGAATGCATGTGTAGGTATGCTCGTAAAAGATAGTATCATAAGTCTTGATGACAATAACCTATTCCCAGAATGGGCAAATGATGATAGAAAAGACATCACGCTCAATAATCTTATGCAGATGAGTTCTGGTCTAGATTGGTCAGAAGTATATAGTGAGATCTCTCCTGCCACCAAGATGCTCTATGATTCTGAAGATAATGCTAAGGTGGCCCGCGCCCAAGGACTAGAGGCAAAAGTCGGAGAACATTGGGAATATTCTTCCGGGACATCAAACATAATATCCGGATATATAAGAGATCAATTCGTAGATCATGATGATTATCTGAGGTTTCCATATGAGCGCCTATTCTCAAAGTTAAATATGGACAATACGACAATGGAATGTGATGAATCAGGCACATACATCGGATCGAGTTATTGCTATGCTACTCCAAGAGATTGGGCCAGATTCGGTACTTTATATTTGAATGATGGGGTATGGAATGGAGAGCGACTACTTCCTGAAGGCTGGATAGATTACACCAAGACTATTGTACCCGACAGCAAAGGTAAATATGGTGCTCAATTCTGGACCAATGGTGGTGGTGCTATGTACTCTAAAGCTCCGCATGATATGTTTTCTTGTAATGGATATGAAGGGCAGTTAGTTGCGATTATCCCATCAAAGGATTTGGTAATTGTGAGAATGGGGCTGAATAGTGGGTTTAATTTTAATTCTCTATTGAGTGGGGTTTGTGAGGCTGTTGATTAGACCGCTTTGCTTTTGATGGTTAGACTTTTCGATCGCTTTGCTTTTCGATATTTCGACTTTAGACTCTTTAGTCATACCATTTCTGTTTTAGTTTGTCACTAATTTTAATGGTGGAATGCCGATACATATTGAATGCGGTTATGCAATAACCGACATCTGAAATAGTAATCGGTATTAAAAACGAAATAGCCCGAGCCGATAAAGAAATATCCCCCTTCGGAGGGGGCTTGGGGGTGGACAAACCGCTATAGCCAATTCACACATTAAAACTATGTCTTTTTAACCATAATTCACGAAAACACCAAAAGCCTAACTTATGAAACTCCGATGACTGAGTTTTAGTGACCATAGGAAATAATTAGGTTTCTAGATTAATATTAATTGCCCTTATCCCGATAGCTATCGGGATTATTAGTTGCGCCAGAAACAAGCTCAGACACCCAAGGAAATGATAGAATCGTGGCTTTTATAACATTTCACAGAAATATGGGAAAACACGATTAAAATTATGGATCAATTTACAGAAAAATAAAATTTTAAACATATGAAAAACACAATATTAAATACAAGCTATATACTTCTACTTTCGTCGCTATTCTTTGCTTGCAAAACTCTAAAAAAAGATAAAGGATTCGAAAACAACTATTTTGGCGTAGCAGGAGTCAACTGTATCGAAAAAACAAATCCGAATGCAATAGATAGTTATGTTGGTACATTAGACTGCGGTTGCGTTACCTTTAATTATGACTTTGGACGATATGGTAATCCCGGTCCATTGACTAGAAAAGAGGAATTTCGCAATGCTTTTGATGCATACCACCATATTAAGTTTTTCAAAAATAGGATGATTGACCCTAAAGTAAATAAACTGTTTTTGGATAGTGTACAAGTAGTAGATGTTCGAAGAAAATTAAAGACTGACAAATTAATGATTGATTGTGAAACTTGTAATGCTTCGGCAGAATTAATATTTAAAAAGGATACCTATTTGTTTCCATTTACAATGAATGAGAATCAACTGGATAAGAAGGAAGAAGGGGTGCGCTTTTCGGACAAAGGAACACTACAATATAAATATTATACCGATGCTAATTCGGAGCCTGCGTTATATGTAACTCCAATTCAAAATCGGTTCAGGAAGAAAAATTGTCTTGCTCTTACTGTTGCTAAATCCGATTGTAATAATGACCATGAAGACCAAATATTACGGTCCGTCTATATGAAAGAGTAAAAGGTGAAATTAAATTTCATGCTGCTGATTTGCTGAATCGCTTGAATCGCTTAATTGCCTTAAAACATTGACTAAACAAAAGACTATTCCTTCCCAATATGCCGACCTCCAATATTCTAATAAAATAACATTTAGAAATAGACTTCTATGAACGAACTTAACTTCCAAGAAGAAATAATACTTGAAAATGATCGTGTAATTTTACGACCATTATCCGACAAGGATTTTGATTCACTACTTCCCTACTCTATCAACGAACCTACGCTTTGGCAGTATTCACTTACTCCGGCAGATGGCCCTGACAATCTCAAGAAATACATTGAATCCGCTCTTGACAATAGGGCCAAAAATGACTCTTATCCATTCATTGTTTTTGATAAGTTGACTCAGAAATTTGCAGGAAGTACTCGGTTCTATGACTATCAAAAAATACATAATACAGTGCAACTAGGCTATACGTGGTATGGATCTGAATTCTGGGGTACTGGTTTGAATCAAAATTGTAAGAATCTATTGCTTTCTTATGCATTTGATACATTGAATATCCATAGAGTAGAGTTTCGGGCTGACAATAATAACAAACGAAGTATCGCCGCAATGAAAAAACTTGGCTGTACAGAAGAAGGAATACTCAGAAGTAACTGTGCAGATGCGTCCGGTGGTAGACGAGACAGTATTGTACTTAGTATTTTGAAGGAAGAATGGTCCGATTTAATCAAAAAGAAACTACAGCAAAAGACTTCTTGATTCTAATACGGAGACAACTATAGACTTATCCTATTGCTTCAATATTATATATTATTTATGCGTATTCAAGAACTGACTTTATTCACCAACAATCTCGAAGCTCAAAAACAGTTTCATAAATCAGTATTTGGAGTCGACTGTATAGACGATAACTCTGACTATTTCTCTTTTCAAATAGGATGGACAAAACTTACTTTTAAGCAAACATCCAAATCTTATGTCTATCACTATTGCTACCTAATTCCAAGTAATAAATTGGAATGTGCAATACAATGGCTTGAAGGTAAAGTCGAGCTCATCGTAACAAATGGTAGTGTGATCCATGATCATCTTCATTGGAATGCTAAGGCAGTCTATTTCTATGATGCAGATGGCAATATTGGAGAATTCATAGTAAGACATAATCTCGACAATGCTATAGAAAGTGATTTTTCATACAGTGATATCCTCTGTATAAACGAGATAGGGGCGCCTTCGAATAACTCTGTGAATTTGAATGCTTTTTTAGAAGAAAATTTAGGAACTAAAGTATGGAAAGGAGATCTAGAAAAATTTGCTGTAAATGGGGATCAAGAAGGAATGTTTCTACTTGTCAATAATGAAACTAAGGATAAGTGGTATCCTACCGATATATTTCCTGAGGCCGCTCCATTTGAAGCCAAAGTATTAAATAGTGGAAGCTTATTTGATATCAAATTCGATGGAAAGAAATTCAGCTAAAATATCTAAAATTTCATATCGTCGATTTATTTATTTCTAAATTGCATTTTATAATTCGTTAACCACATCCAACAAATGGAAATCAAACCAGATAAAAGAGTACTTCTAGAAATAGTAAGCACACGAATGCCATATGGCAAATATAAAGACTGGTTGATCTCAGACATCCCAGTCCATTACCTTGTTTGGTGCAAGCAGAAAGGAGCATTCCCCAAAGGTAAACTTGGTGATCTCATGCAAAATGTTTTGGAAATTAAAACGAATGACCTAGGCCATATTTTAAGAGAAATTAAAAGTTGGAAAAAATAGAATAAATAACCAGGGGAAGAAATTACGTAAACGCAACTTCTTCCTCAAAGTCACTTTAAAGTGAGCCAATTGGTAATATTGGCATTATGCAGACATCAAAAAAATCTGCAGGGTTATAAATCTTATAAGTCAAAACGGTTCACCTATCAAAAATAAACCAATAATAAGATCAACTTAAAAAAATAATATTCCCCAAACACTTTTGGCAAATTAACTAAACAATACTCTTTTTAGTGGCTACTCTATAGTAGCGACGTGGTTTTTTACTCTTTCTTGGGGGGGGATATTTTTGTATTCTATAAATACTTTATAATAATTAGCATTTATAAATTTAAGACGCACTAAAAAATAGAAGTCACAAAATACAGATAAAAATTCCTCCTTTTATTTCTAACGTTAATTGTCCGCTATAATTCACTGTTAGTCTTAACATTACAAATTGAAAAAAAAATATCTGTTTGTTTTTTCTATCTTTACAGCAAACGAAACAACATGAAATCTATATTATTACCAATTCTTACTTTATTATTATTTACAAATGCAGTGATGTCTCAAGACAGTTATTCGCCATCTGAATTACAATCTTTTGTAGATATTTACATGGAGGCAAAAAACAATAAATCTATAGCTTCTTTTGATAAAATAACCATCGACAAACTTGCTGAATCGGGTGTCTCATATGCACGATACAGAGAAATTTTCCAAGCTAACTTGTCTGGAAAAGAGATTGTTCTCAATGATAATGAAAAAGCTTTTTTCGATGAATTACAAGTATTGGAAAAGAAATACAATGGAGAACGAAAAACCCAATTAAAAGAGCGGTGCAAAACAGGATCAATTAGCTATAACTCCTATGTTGAGATTAGAAATAAATACAAGAACGACATCAAATTCCAAAAATCACTAAAAAAATATTTTGATAAATATATAAATGGTGAAAAATGAGAATAATTATACTTTGCATTTTACTACCAATCCTTTGTTATTCTCAACCTCCTACGGATCGGTACAATGCGGATTTATTTAGTGTTTCAGAGACTAATGAAATATTGTTCAGCACCGCTGTTCCTCAACCTAATTTTGGTGGAGGGTTCTATGAATGGGTTACTGGCTTACCGCTGAATGCCGATGAATCAGACACAGACCCTGTGAATCTTTACATGGACATTTTTCAACCCACAGGAGATACTTTGTGCACGAGACCCTTAGTCATTATCGCATTTGGTGGTGGGTTTCTAGACGGTAGTAAAGATCATTGGAGTATCAGATTACTATGTCAGAACTTAGCAAAGAGAGGATATGTAGCGGCCGCGATTGACTATAGATTAGGCATGAATATTTTCGATTCAGATTTAGCAAATCGTGCGGTTTATAGAGGACTACAAGATGGCAGATCTGCAGTGAGATTCTTCAGAGCGGATGCCGCTGGCGCAAATAACTATAAAATAGATCCTAATCAGATCTTTATCGGAGGTCATAGTTCAGGTGGCTTCATTGCGCTGCACAATGCTTATCTAGATAAAGAATCAGAACGACCGTTGTCTACCTATACTTGGACACAAGATGGGAATTCGGTAGCTGATCAAGGCTGTATAGACTGTGCAGGTAATAATCAAGGCTACAGTGGTCATGCAAATGCAGCTTTTAGTCTTGCAGGAGCTCTAGGATTTACCTCATTCATAGAATCTGGTACTGATCCTTCGGTTGTGATGTTTCATAGTACAGATGATGACACAGTCCCTTATACATCTGGTGAGCCTTTCTCCGGTGTTACTTGGGTAGTAATTGGCGATGATCTACCTACTGTATACGGAAGTTCTGAAATTGCAGCTCGTGCAGATGAAGTTGGTCTTCCTTATGATTTCTTTTCCTACACTAATCGAGGTCACGGTGTACATGAAAATGGAAGTGAACTACATTCCGATATTATTCCAGGTATTTCTGATTGGTTCTTTAATCAAGAATTGAAGCCAAAATCTGACATTTTGATTGGTGCTGGTACCGTATGTAATACTTGGCTGCAACAAGATTATCACCTTGAGAACGGAAATGAAATCTACCACGATTGGCAGATCACTGGTGGTAATTTCAATACAATGAGCGCGTTCTCCCCAGAAGTAGATGTCACTTGGTTGAGCAATAATCCTAGCTATCAACTATCGGTCACTCCATATAATAAACTGGATGCCAAAGGAGATGAAATAGTCTTAGATATTACAACTCAAAACAATGCCACGAATACGTTCTTAAACCAATCTTCTGACTGGGCAGACATTAATAATTGGGATCTGCAACATGCTCCATTGGCCTGTGAAGATATTTTAATCAATTCGACTGGTATGCCCATAGATATTATTATTAATTCTCCCTCCGAAATTAATTCTCTTTCTATAAGTGCTAATATCAACTTTACGAACAACAGTAGTCTTATCATTGATCAGAAGAATACTTCTGCCCCTGTGTTTTCTCTTTCAAATGAGGGAACAATAACTAATAATGGAAGTATATACATTTATTCAGAACTGTTGACACAGAAGACAATTTTATTAGAAAACAGTGCTACTATTAATAATGGAGAGATAAGAACAGAACTAAAACCGTAGATTGCTGATGGTAACCAAATCCATTTGAACATGAAGATCTTTTCACATATTCTATTTACTTTATTTTTAAGTTTGATTTCTATAGATTCTATTAGAAGCCAGAATGGTATACTATATAATTCTGATTTGGCTCAAGAAGGTTATGTGTTAAGTACTCATGATTTCAATACATACCTGATTGATCAATGTGGGCAAATCGTAAACACATGGTCAGCATGGAACATCGACTTCCACGCAAAACTTACAGATGAAGGAAACATCTACTACATAAAAGAGGGAAGAATAATAGAACGGGATTGGGAAGACAATGTCGTGGTTGAAATCGAACATAATGTTCCTGAACTCAAGCTTGTGTATGACATCATAAAAATGAAAAATGGAAACTACTTGGTCAACTGCAGATGGGCAATAAGTTCGGCTGAACTAATTCAACTGGGTTGGGATACTAACCTTGGTGGAACTAATCTAATAGATGGAGTCGTAGAAATAACCCCCCAAGGAGAAATAGTCTGGGCTTGGAATATTGCAGATCACACTGTGCAAGATATAGTAACAGGCGCTTCAAACTTTGGCTCCATAAAAAACAACCCTCAACTGTTAGATATAAGAGCAATCTCAGATTTTGATTGGCAATTTAACGAAGCATTTATGTTTAATGGTATTGATTACAATGAAGAACTTGACTTAATACTCGTTTCTGTTAGAAAGATGAGTGAATTCATTATAATTGATCATTCGACTACAACAGAAGAAGCCCTAGGAAACATAGGTGGAGCCTACGGAAAAGGAGGCGACATCCTTTACCGATGGGGAAATCCTCAGAACTACAATCCATCTTCTACTGCATCTCGACACTTATATTATCAACACAATCCTAACTGGATAGAATTTGGTGCACACAAAGGAGGCATCATCGTATTCAACAACGGTCTGTCAACTAATATGGGATCTTCAGTAATTATCGTAACCCCAGATATTGATAACGATGGTAATTTTGTCATGATTGATAGTACATTCTCCCCCATTATCCCTGATAGGGAAATAGGATATGAAATTTTTGATTCTAGAGCTTCAGAATACACTTCAGGAGCGAAAGTTATGGAGAATGGAAACATATATATCACCTCAGGAGAATGGGACCAATTTATAGAAATAACACCCGATGATGAGATTGCTTGGAATTATAAACTTGAAGGAATTCATTATACATACAGAACTGAAAAATATTCGAAAACACATCCAGGATTAGCAAATAAAGATCTTACCGCTGAAGGAACTATAGAATCTCCATCATCTGATTATGAGTGTATGGACTTCTCTGTTTCTACAACAGTTCTTATTGATGAATCATTTGAAATTTCAATCATTCAAAATGAAAATACATTGGAGATTAATTCACAATTAGAGGACCCGTCCGCAATTCGAATATTCGATAGAATGGGAAGAAGAATTTCCAGCACAATAGCCAACGGAAAGAATCAAGAAATAAATATTTCTACTATTCGCAATCAGCTTATCGTACTACAAATTGAAAACAATACTCATCAAACCATAAACAAAATCATATACTTGAAGTAGAGCCTATCGATTATACGGATACTCTTGAATCCAATGAAAGCCCCTAGTTTTTAATAAATATTCCTTTTCGACTTTCTTTAGATTGATCGATATTGAGTCCGTATATAGATTTCCACTAATATGAATATTACTTGTATCACTTATTGTATAGTTTAGCATTTGATACAAAGAATCAGGATCAGTTCCTAACTTCAAACCTATTGTTTGATTTTCTGTATCGATCTGAGCTAGGAAGTATCTTTCTCTTCCATCTTTATATTTCACACCAAAAGAGCGTCTATTCAGATGGGGAACAGATTCCCAAATGTTCGCATATGATGTATCTAAAATTTCTTCCCCATCCATAAAAAACTCTTGATCAACGACCTCGTACTTTCCAGTAATAACGGCAGAATTCTTTTTTGATTTATAAGATGAATAATTCCCAACTCCCATTCGAATAAGCATGAATGATAACAGACCGATCTTAGCCCATAACATCATGCTATTATAATTTCCGTAATCGAAAAATGGAATTGTATCTCTCGTTACTTTATCTCTACCAAGAAAAAAACTAGCGATCTCTCTCCTTACTGGAAAAAGCAAAAACAAACTCATAAGCACGATATGAAACGAAAAGAGTTTCACTGGTACATCATAAAACATATTGAGTGCGAATACATTCAACATAACACCAAAAGTCATCAGCACTCCTAATATGGTTGTTCTTCTAAAGACCAAAAATAATCCAGCAAGAAATTCTAACCACCCAGCGAACATCGTGTACCCTTCCGAATATCCCATAAATGTCCACATCAATCCCATTGGAGATTTATCGCCAAGATTCACTTCCATAGCATAATCAGCAGGAAATTGAAACTGCAAATAGAAAACTTTAGACAACCCATAAATGATCATCATATAGATTACAAAATATCTGACAAGCATATAAACTGTCTTCATGAAGAAATCAACTGTACGCTTTTTCTTAACTAAAAAAAGTAAGACTATACTTGCAATAAATGCTGTAAAAAGCATAAAGAACACTTGATGAAAATCAAATGGAGTATCTCCACTCCCAGTCATCTCGATTTTCTCAACTCCAGACACACCGAATAAACCTGCAAACGAAGGAACCACAATGGAATAAATCCAATTTGTAAGAAATGCCGTCAAAAACATTCCACTGTTGCTGTACAAAAAGAAATAACTCAGCACAAATAGTAAAAACCATGTTGAGACATTTAATTGCCTTTGCTCTGAATCAATAATATTTGGTGTAATTGGAGTCATAAATTTTAATTTTCGAATTGAAAACTAGCAATTATAAAATCAAAAAATAGATTATCAACTCACTAACTATTTAAATTCAGTATACTTTGAAACTTATCAACAAACAATCCTACATGATATCCATCCACCAATGCGTGATGGACATGGATCGATACGGGCATAGAATATTCTCCGTCTTTCTCCGTCATCTTACCATATGAGATCATAGGAGCACTGCCTTTCCTCTTAAATGCTCTTGCATGCGATGTAAACATGAAGTCTAACCATGGCAAAGAAGAAAGATACAATACATCATCAGTTGATTTCTCTGGAAACAATTCATAGCTTTTGCTGATACGGTCTATTTCCGTTTGAGCATTTGCTGCAAAAACATTGAACTCCGGATCAAAATCTATATAACTGAATCCAAAAGTATGATCGGGTCTACTTATGGTAGCCGAAGCATTAATAAGATCGTGGATGACTACCCTATCACCGTCCATCCTGTATTTGAATTCTGGAATTTGATTAGCAGCTAACAATGTAGCATGGAGGTAAGAAAGAAAAAAAGACCGCTTCCTCTTCTTTGCAGATTTATATGCCTCTGTCACATCAATAGGCACACAAACACCAAAATATGGTTCTTCATACGTTTTGAAAAACTCGAATTGGCTTTTTCTATTCCAATTTTCTATGTCTAGGTATTTCATATAATTAAATTTCATTCTGCAAAAAATTCAACGAGTTGCTCATCTCAGTGGAAATCCAAAGCTTGGTCATATGCGTTTCATACTTTTCGTTCTGATGATAAAACTAACAAAGACTTTGAGCGCTGTTATATTATATTGATACTTTTGTCTAAGGAATGATAAAATAATCTAACTAAAAATAAAACTCATTGTCAGGAATCTATATCCATATTCCATTTTGCAAGCAGGCTTGTCACTATTGCAACTTTCATTTTTCTACTTCTTTGAAATATAAGGACGATATGGTAGATGCCATTTGTCGAGAAATAGAATTAAGAAAGGACTATCTAATAGATAAAAACCTAACTAGCATTTACTTTGGCGGCGGCACCCCTTCTTTATTGTCCGAAGAAAATCTAGATCAAATATTCAATGCTCTCAGCAAACAATTTAATTGGTCTGCGGAAACAGAAATTACGCTAGAAGCTAATCCGGACGATCTCTCTGCAGAAAAACTATCTATATTTAATAACTCCCCGATCAATAGACTAAGCATAGGTATACAGTCATTCGCTCAAGCTGACTTAGAATACATGAATAGAGCTCACAATGCAGAAGAAGCAGAACATTGCATAAAGAATGCTCAAGATATTGGTCTCACAAATATATCAGCTGATCTTATTTATGGAAGTCCAACGACAAGTGACGAAACTTGGATAGAGAACATAGACAAGATGATCGCTTTTGACATCCCACACATATCCGCCTATGCACTTACTGTCGAAGAAGGAACAGCCTTGCATCATTTTGTAAATACTGGCAAAGTAAAACCCGTCGATGAATCTGTCGCAGCCAATCACTTTGATATTCTTATGGAGCGATTACATAGTGCAGAATTTGACCACTATGAAATATCCAACTTTGCAAAGAAGAATCATTATGCTGTTCATAATTCTAATTACTGGCTAGGTGTCCCCTACTTAGGATTAGGTCCTGCAGCGCATTCTTTTGATGGGGTTATGACTAGATCTTGGAATCTAGCTCACAATCCCAACTATATTAAATCTATCCAATCAGATAAACTCCCAATAGAACACGAAACACTATCTACTGTAGATGCGTACAATGAATTCATATTGATAAGACTCCGAACGATCTGGGGAGTTGATATAAAGGATATTGAATCCAAGTTCCCCGACCAGATGGAGTACTATCTACGAAATATACAACCCTACTTAGCTTCAAATCATATTTTACTAGAAGACGATGTATATAGATTGACAAATAGCGGAAAATTGATCGGTGATAAGATATCAATGGAGTTATTTGCAGAGTAAATTAACTCTTTAAATAACCTCAAACTCAATTGCGAGGAATCATAATTAAGACTATCTAAACAAATACATAGTCGAATGTGTTACTAACTATTATAAACAATAGTCTTATGAGAATTTCTGTCTTCCGTACTGCCCACTTTAATGCCGCACATAGGTTACATAACCCAAAGTGGAGTGATGAGAAAAATCAAGAAGTATTCGGACTTTGTAATAATCCTCATTATCACGGTCATAACTATGATCTAGAAGTAAAACTTACGGGAGAGTTGGATCCGGATACAGGATACCTGTATGATCTAAAAATCTTAAAGGATTTAATTAAGGCACAAATCGAAAATCGATTTGATCATAAAAATCTTAATCTGGAAACAGAAGAATTCAAAGACCTAAACCCAACGGCTGAGAATATGTGTTATGTGATCCATAACATACTCAGGGAGCACATCGAACCTGAATTCGAAATTACTGTCAGATTATGGGAGACGGCAAGAAATTATGTAGAATATCCGGCGAGCTGATTATTTATTGCTTTTTTCTAATCAATCCTTTTTCGCCATATAAATAGACATAGTCTTTCGTCATTTTAAACTTCAAAAAACCCTCTCCGTCGATATCGATTGGTTGCTTTTCGAATCGTTTGGTATGGTACTGGAAGAATGATCCATACTGAGAATAAAAAATATAGTCTCCAAAGATCTGTATATAGTCGACATCAGGCTCCGGAATCATCTTAAGGAACTGACCAAAATTATCAAAAACAAGTATTCCTAACTCTTCATCCACCATCGCTACTTTATTCTCTTTCTCTCTTACTATTGTCGGGTTTACATTTCCTAGATTGTAATCGCTTAGCCTATTACTTATGAATTGTGCATTCCCCAATTTATCTATCTTAACCAGGACTTGATTGATCGGATCGAATAACCATATTTTATTATCGTTTGATCGAGCGACCGCAGTAATATCTAAAAATTCAGTCGTAGTCAAGTCTAATGTATTAATCTCTGCAAGCGTGTTATCCAGAACCAATATTCGATTAAAATCAGCGATAAAACAGAGTATTTTCTGCGGATTAGTTGCATCTATGCTTACTATATCGCCTATCGAACTGTTATTATATTCAAACATTTTTTTGAAATCCGGGTCGTACCTTATTATTCTGTTGTCAATTGTAAGTACATAGATATTTTGCAAATTATCAATTTCGACCTGATCTATTTTCTCCTCTAAGTCTAACTTAGGACCAGATGTTAGTAAAGCTTCCTTACTCTGAGTCGTACCACAACCCGGCAAGAGTATAATCAACAACACAAAACAAATCAACTGTCTATAAATCATTTTACAATTTTAGTCCGATTAGGCATCTCAAAATACTCTAACGAAAACACACCGTCTTCTAGCACCCCAAAGCTTTGATATTCTAACCAATCTCCCAATCCGATGTAAGTCGACTTTCCATTATCTATCGAAACTTCTAATGGCAGATGCCTATGACCGAATATATAATAATCATGATGAGTCACCACTTCTTTTTTTTCTGAATATTGGACAAGCATTTCTTTTTCTCTTCCAAAAAATTCAGAATCATCACCTCCTGCATCTCTGGATGTATGGCTAAATTTTTTCATCAACCAAACACCAAAATTAGGATGTAGTCTAGCATACGCCCATTGACAAAGTTTATTACTGAATACTTTTTTAATTAGTTTATATCCATGATCTCCTGGACCTAATCCATCTCCATGTGCAATGAATAGACGCTTACCTTGTATATCTCTTATCTGAGCCTCTCGAAAAACAGGAATATCAAATTCTGACTTGAAATAATCGAACATCCACATATCATGATTGCCCGTAAAAAAATAGATAGGAATACCTTGATCACGCATCTCAGCTAGCTTGCCAAAAAATCTTGAAAACCCCTTTGGTACAACAGTCTTATACTCAAACCAATAATCAAATATATCACCGACTAAATAAAGCTCCTCAGCTTCGGCTTGTATACTTGAAAGCCAGCGCACGATCTGCTTTTCTCGCTCAACACTCGTAAGTCTAGCATCTGTCCCAAGATGAAAATCCGATGCAAAAAAAACTTTCTTACCCACTCAGTTATTATTTAGAAATTAATCTACGAAACGATTGTCTACTGCCATCTTCTCACCACAGCTTTTACAAGTTCTCATCTCATCTGACCCATAGTATTCTTTGAATCTTGGCAAGAAGTCCTTTTCTATATTTTTTAATTCGAAGTAACTTTCATGCAGACGGTTGTTACAGTTATCGCAGAACCATATAAGTCCATCTCTCTCCCCTTTTGTTCGTTTTAGCTCAATCACTAATCCGATAGAGCCTTCTGATCTCATAGGCGAATGAGGTACCTTCGCTGGCAGTAAAAACATCTCTCCTTCATTGATTGCGATATCGACTGGCTTACCATCTTCTTGGATTCTCACCACAATACTACCTTCTACTTGATAGAATAATTCTTCAGTCTCATTATAGTGATAATCTTTCCTAGCATTAGGTCCAGCGACGATCATTACGATGTAATCCCCCGCTTCTTTATATAGGTTTCTATTTCCTACTGGCGGTTTCAATTCATGTCTATTTTCATCAATCCACTTGTGAAGGTTAAACGGTCGAGCGATTCCCATATCTAGGCATTTATTTGATTAAGTTCTAAAGTTATGAAAAAAAGAGAAATGGGTGGGGAGTTGCATTCGAGAATTAAAGATCATAATAAAGAATAATCGAGGCATATTATTTCAAAAGATATTCTTACATACAGGTAATATTAGTGAAATACAACTATCTAAAGTATATCAATCCCCTATTCACCTTAATTCCAAAAAGTATCTTGAGGCAGCAATTTCAATTGTTAAAATACTATTTATTGTCGTTGTTTAGTAACAGCAATATTAAAGCATGGAGAGCTACTATCAGTACAATCGTCACCTGTTCCTGTTCCTGTTCCTGTTCCTGTTCCTGTTCCTGTGCCTGTGCCCGTTCCTGAACCGCCATCGTCCTCTACACAGTAAGTATAGTCAGGACTATCAAAAATATTAGACGGAGAATTTGTTAGTGAAGTAAATGCGTCATCACAAGCAGATATATCTGCAGGATTGTAATTAACATTAAAATCAGAATCGATACAATTATTTGAATTCTTCAAATTATTAGATAATAAACTAATCCCATTTCCAATTATGTTAGAGAAGTATAAACTAGTTGGCTCTAATATAATTTTTGCTTCTAGAGGTCTATTGTTATCAATGTAGTGTCGAAATAAACGGCCATCTTTAGAGCTAACACTTATTATCGGAAATTGAAAATTATCATAAGAGTTAAAATAATCACCTGTTTCTCCATTTTCCAAACTAACCATAAAACCTCCAGCTTGAGAACCGAAATTGTTCAAAAAATTATAAATATCAGTGGTACTAGGAAAGTCATAAAGAAGATAAATGTTATTAGTAGAATAGTTGGTATTATTAATATCGCAAAATGATACAGGGGTAATAAACAATTCTCTTTCTCCCTCAAAATGCTTTCCAAATGGGACTGAATGAAATTTACTTGTAATATCCTCTAAATAAAAAACATGATTACTCGATTGATCTATAACAACATTACTGCCATTAGCGTTATCGTCTGTAATATATAGTTGACTTCCAAAATGAGTGTAAACTTCTGTTATTGCGGAATTAGCCACAATAAATGCATCATTCAATTTATGTTCCCCACCGTAATATTTAGCTGCAATTCCAGTTGTCGCTGTAACAAGATCTACAGTCTCTATATCTGAATGGCAATTAATAAGCCCTAAACACGTACTCTTCTCTGAGTCAATATTTAGATTTTTGACTTTCACATTACTTGAACTACAGAGAAAATCACTACTCCCAGTGTGATCACTATCATTTTTTATTTCGATATTACTAAGTTCGAATTCGCCCATTCCCAAAGAAATAGAATTATTAACAGTGTTTTCAATAGTTGCATTACTAAGCTTAAGATATGAAGTAGGGTAATCACCATTCATCCAAAATCCATTTCCTGTTGGGCATATCAATTTGAAATTATCTATTTCGACATCCCAAAATCCTGCTATTTTACTTCCAGCTCGGGACCCCACAGAACATAGATTTGAAGCTCGACTTTTTCCTTTTAATCCAGCATAATCATCTAAAAAATAACTCTGAGAACCACCTGAGCATAAGTCTAATTCAGCAATTACTTCCGATCCTGACCAGTCCACAGATTGAAAATCTTTAATAGAGATATGGTTTTCAATTATTATACTCTGTATATTATTAGTAGTCGACAAATTAGTGCCTGTAAGGTTAGCACTGTCATATGTAAATCTAGTTCCAATTCCTTGACCAACATTTCCTAATGCGCTATTGCCAATGCCGTTCTCTCTTGTAATAATATTTTTAATAACAACTTCTTTTCCTCCCCAATTAACTATACCACCTCCAGACATATTTATAATAACAGAATTCAAAATACTAATATCTAGAATATCTAAATTTTCCCGCTCCTGAATTGTTATGCCATGTATTCTATTTGCGACTCCAACAGGTTCTTTATTTCCATTTAAATTTAAACCATCAATAACTATATCTTGCACACAGCTTTCAGATGAACCATCATCATATTCAACTTTAAAAACAGTCGTTGGTGTAAGTAGAGTATTAGGATCAATATTTACGATATTCAAATAAGCATTTTCTTCAAACTTTATTGCTGTCCTATTATGCGAACTGTTCAAAAGAAAAAAATACTCCTTAGAGTCAGCTACCGTTTCTAGATTATAAGTTCCATTCTTTACCAAAAGCATCTGTCCAGTCTGCAGTTGCGATAATTTTGAACGTAGATTAGGAGCATCATCTTGCCCTCCTCCTAAAGGAGAAACTTCAATTATCAGGCTATAAGTGTTGCTATTTGTTACTGGCGGAAAATTTGTGAAGACTGTAGTCTTTAAACAGTCCAATTGATCCGCAGCATTTTCACATGTAGCTTGCAAGTCACATGTGCAATAGGACAGTGACGATTGTGCATTAGCAGCCAACATGAAAAAAAATAAGAAAAAAGACATCAAATATTTTAACATAACACTACAGATTTAAACTAATAATTGGAATCAATTGATAGTAATTGTATTAACCAAAGCAAAACTATATGAAGCACTACACAATGATACGAATAAATATTAAGATTATTTAATATGTGTAAGTGGCTGATTTTCATAATTAATTATATTTCACACTTTAGATATTAAACATCGGCCTCTTTTTTTTTATAACTACCTCTATTTTAACCCATAACTTTTGATCATTATCCTGTTTTTTATTGGATATGCATATATGAGAATACTACAGCCAAACTATTAAGATATTTATAGCACCAATTGAGTCCTTTTTTATTTACTTTCGATTGCCATTGTATCAATTCACTTATCTATTTTATAAAGTATATGGTCGATTCGATTTTTAGGATTAAGTGTAAATTGCATTCTTAATTTTCAAAAAATGAAAACAGAACTACCAGAAGTAAATTTTGAGAATCAAGACAATCTTAAATCTTACTTTGACGTAATAAAAATTGAAGACCCTTTATAAAGAGACTTTGAATATTTTAAGTTTTGGGGAATATGAGAATAACCATGATATTGGTGAAAATCATCTTGTGAAATTCTACATTATTTTCTTCGCTTATAAGGTCTAGGCTACCATACAATTGACTCTACTGACTATAATTACAAAAAAGGAAGGAATCTTACAAGTAGAATTACAAAGTATTCCAACAACTTCACAGGAACAGAAAACCTAAACATTCCACAGCTTTCTAGGGATATTCAATATTTACGAATATCTTTACTATATAAAATATTTCTTAATGTTATTTTTGAATGATTCCCCGTTTAAAGTCGTTTTATCGTAAAAACGGTGTAATGTACTTCAACTATACTAAGCCACTCGTCGCTACATTGCCCTTTGAGATTAACATCTCAAGAAACGAACAAAAAAACGCTATACGTACATTTGTTCTGCAAGCCACACTTTGCTGGTTTATTTTCTCCTAAGATCCTGCAAACCCTTTGCAGAAGTACTTTTGAAATAGCTATTAGGCATCTTACATTTCTCTCTCAAAATGGTTTTAAAACTTATTAAGTTGAAACTTTTTTATTTTTTATAGCAAATTCAATTGTCCCTAAACCCATTAGAATTGTCATTACTCCCGTGATCATAAGCCCCGAATATTGATCAGTAATAGATGTTGCTAAGATTGCTACACCACCTATCAATCCCAAAAATCCTCCAAAAGCTTTGAAAAGTAGTTTTTTCCATGTCCAATTAAAATCTGAATTCACTAAAGCAAAGCCATAAAATATATCGAATAAACCAATGAACATGATGAAATATGTTGCATAGCTTAAAAAGACATCCAGGCTTTTAGTTCCAAGCCCAATAACTAATCCAAAAAGAATAAATACTGAGCCTTGTAATATATGATACTGAGAAGATAATTTCGTTTCTGAATTGGCTTTTGCAAAAAGGATCGCAAAAATACCACCTGCAATGAAAAGAATAGGAATTAAAATTTTTGCAAGATCAACTCCTATATTGTCTGAGAAGATCATTACTACTCCAGACATTACTAATGCAACTCCACTTAATATTAAATTTCGCAACTTGTTCATTTCAATTTTGTTTATATTTTGATCATTTGACACTAAAGTATTTCGACTAATTTTTATCAAAAAACTTTTCTACGCCTTCATTGCTTTTTTTAATAGTTACTGGAAAATCGCAGTCCTTTGGGAGCAGAGAATGAATTATCGGAGACCCTTGAAGTACTGTCACAGTCGTACCTTCTGCAGTAGCAATTTTAAGAAAGTCTTCGACGTAACCCCCATTAGCTGATTCTGAATAGTGTTTACTGAGCCCGTCTAAATGCCTATAAACTTCATGAATCACATAAATTATTCGGCCAGTTTTTTCAGTACTAGCTGGATTCAGTGGGCTTCTAAATTCTGAATTTTTCGCAACAGTATAAGATACCATCCCCCATGGACCATGTGTTTCTCTAAGCCATTTTTCATGTTTAACCCAAACACTGTCCGCAGCCTCTTCATGTTCTGGTTCTATTATCATAACTGTACAAACTGCTATGTTGTCTTCATATCCCTCAACAGGTTTATTTTCTTTATTTACCTCCTGAGCTTCGCCTGATTGTGCATAACAATTAGAAACTGAAAAAATAAATACAAATATGCCCATCATGACTAATTGCACCTTATTACTTCTTGCTACTGTATTCTTTAGTTTTTTGATTATTGTTGACATACCATATATTTTAAATTACGTAAAAAAATAACCGTACAAAGCTATGCTAAAAACACATCTCAACCATTGAATTAATTCAATAGAATTGTTTGATGTAAAATTTACTTTTAGTCTTTTAACCAAACAATTAAAAGATGAATAAACAGGAGATGATTAAAACAGTAAAGACCTATTTTGAATGTTTTAATTCAGCTGATCCAGAAGGCATATCGACTCTTTTTGCACAAAATGGCACTGTACAAGATCCTTATGGAGCTGATTCAAAAATCGGAAAAGATGCCATACTGGATTATTACAAAGGCGCTGCAAAAAAAGGCACACAATTGGTGCAGAAAAGTCCAACTGTAGTTTCAGAAAACCGTGTTGCTTTTGCAATGACCGTAGTAGTCGAAGGCATGAACAAGGAGAAAAATGTAACTGATGTTGATTTACCATCTGGAAACATGGAAATAGATGTTGTAGATATGTTCGAATTCGACGATGAAGGAAAGATCGCAGCGATGACTGCATATTGGGATCCCGAACTAAATATTAGAAAATCTTGATTTTCATTTTATATGCATAAGTCTCTAAATAGAAGTGATTACGTAATTAATAATAAAGAATTTAGGTGCTATTATTTTGTTGTTGAATTAGTTCAAGGCAGAAAATAAATCCATTCTCTAGTTTTAAAAAAAATACACACACAATGAAAAGAAATTTGAATGAATTAAAGGATCATTTCCACAAACAACTTGATGGAGCGAAAGCAAAAGTGGAAGAAGTAAAAGAAAATGCAAAAGCCTCTCTTGATCAAACCATAGTGAAAATGCAGGGTAAAAAGACAGAAGCACAAGCTTCATTCTCTGAAATACAGGAAAAAGCTAGAATCAAGAAAGAAGAAGTTAAATCTAGTCTTGAAGAATTTAATGCAGAACGTAATGTAAAGAAAGCTATTCTTAGAGCTCAGCATGCTGAAGAATACGCTTTGTCTGCCATTGCTCTAGTTGCCGCCGCAATTCAGGAAGCTGATTACGCCATAGCAGAGTCAATCGTTGCAGCTGCTGAAGCTGAAGCATTTAAGGATTGATAAATCTCAAATAATAAAAAATTAAAATGAAAAAAAGAGAATTTATAAAAGCATCAGGCGGTATCGTCGTAGGAGCTTTGGCGGGTAACTTACTCGGGCAGGATAATAAAGAAAAAGATTCCCCTTCCACTGAAGAAACATCTACATCAACTATTAAAGAAACCATGAAAGGTGATAAAAATTACGATTACATTATCGTAGGTGGAGGTACTGCCGGGCCTATAATGGCAGCCAGACTATCCGAAGATCCTAATAATAACGTACTACTTATTGAGGCTGGTAAAGAAAACACCAAAGAAGCAATGTACTACATAGGTGGACAAATGCAAATGATGAGCCCCGATACCAACTGGGGATTCAGCACTGTAGCTCAAAAGGGACTCAATGGCCGTGAAATTGGTTCACCCAGAGGAAAATTACTTGGTGGATCGGCCTCTATTAATGTTGGATCATGGTCAAGAGGTTATGCTGCTAACTACAACAGCTGGAACTTAAAAGGATGGGATTGGGAAACAGTAAAAGAATGGTACAAAAAAATAGAGAATAGCGATAAAGGCTCCGCAGAGTATCGTGGGATGGAAGGTCCAATGAAACTGGAAGTTACGCCTTCAGGTACTTTTATGACTGATGTATTTAAAGATGCTTGCGAAGAAATCGGTCTTGGAAGTACAAAGGATCTCAATGGTGAAAAATTAGAAGGTTTTGATAATTGGCAGTGTATATTCAGAGACGGCCGTCGTCATAATACAGTAGCAAATTATCTAGATGATGCACGCCTCCGTTCTAATCTTACAATACAGTTGGATACATTTGTCACTAAGGTGGTCGTAGAGAATAAAAAAGCCACTGGAGTAGTATGCCTCCGAGATGGAAAGAAAGCAGTTATAAATGCTAACAAAGAAATCATAATATGTACTGGTACATTTGCTACGCCTAAACTACTAATGTTCTCTGGTATCGGTCCTGCAGCTTATCTAAAAGGCTTAGGTATAGATGTTGTTCATGATCTACCAGGGGTAGGCGAAAACCTATCTGACCACTTACTTTTTGATTTGGGAGTTACAGCACCAGATGGTGTTGGAGAATCATTAAGGTCAAATGCTAAAGATGTGGAGCAAATACAGGAGTGGCGAAAGACTGGATATGGGCCATTGTCCGTGGGTGAAAACACAAGCGTCGCATTCGCTAAGTCATCACCTGATGTTGCGATTACTGATATAGAATTCATGTTTAATATCAATGCGCCTAAACCATGGGGCGGACCGGCACCCAAAAATGCAGGTTATAGTTTTTATATAGGATTAGTTCAGCCAAAAAGTAAGGGAACAATCAAACTGGCCTCTACGAACCCACAAGATGCAATGGTTATAGACCCTAATTACTTAGGAGATAAGCGAGATATGAAGACGTGTGTTAACGCTATGAGAATTGCAATGAAATATCCTAAAACAAAAGCACTTGGCAAATATACAGATATGTCAACTTTAACAATCAGTTTAGATGCATCTGACAAGGAGATTGAAGAATACATCAGAAATCACGCCAGTACAATATATCATCCAGTAGGAACTGCAAAGATGGGATCAGACAACGATAAAATGGCTGTAGTCAATACAAGGCTTCAAGTAAATGGCATTGCAAACCTCAGAATCGCAGATGCTTCTGTGATACCTGAGTTAGTCACAGGACATACAATGGCTCCTACAATATTGGTGGCAGAGAGAGCCGCTGATTTCATAATGAAAGGTAAGTAGAAGACAAGATATTGTTTAATCACCAGCTTCAGTTTATAGATTATAGCTAATGCTGTAAGCTTTTGTTAAAGTGAACTTGCTAATCACTTGTATCACACTGTCGTCCTCATCTCTGATGGCGACAGTGAGCTGCAAGTCAATCCACAAATAAAACCTATCTACAAATGCAAATTACAGATGAAGATTGATAGCATATTACACTACATGACACGCCATATCTACTTCGTAGCTACATAGGATATAAAAACTAAGAAATGAAAACCAAAATTTTACTACTCGTAATCCTTTCATGTTTAGGAATTAATCTAAATTCTCAATCTGAGACACCAAAGCAAAAAAAGTTACAGTTACGCTTTAATTTAGGATATACAAATCCTTTTCCAAAGGACAATTCATTCGAAA
>JAVCKV010401119.1:0-12801 GCA_032274145.1 Herpochondria borealis | reverse complement strand
TGTTAACATGACATCTCTTCCCAAGGAAGTTGTGCTCAAGGAAGATGTACCTTTGGATAGACGTCTTTCTGGAAACCTCCGGGCGTCTCGTTCGCGATCTCTCAACGGATGGTTTGCCTGTGGAAACACACATTGCGTCGTTGGTCGTGCGACCTGCATGGTCGATGCCAATGACATTGGCACCTGTACCTGCAAGGATGGCTACGCCGGACCAGAGTGCCAACCAATTGACGAATGTGAAACCGAGTTCCCTTGCCCTGGTGGATCTATCTGTGTGGATATGTTTCCACCGGCCAAGTTTAAGTGCGTTTGCAAGGAAGGATTCGATCCCTTCCTTCCTAACGAGCTCTCCGGAGAGCCAGACGTTCCCCTCTCCTACCGCCCAATTGCTTGTATCGATAAAAATGAATGTGCGCGCGAAGAGAACCCTCCATGCCATCCAGATGCAGTGTGTACCAACACGGTTGGCGGCGTCGAGTGTGTCTGCGAGGAAGGTTTCATTGGAAACGGCATTACTACTTGCGACAAGCCGTCTCCTGAAACTGTCGAGACTGGCACCAATGCTCCTCCTGATGGCTCCTGCCTCGTAAGCACCGACTGTCAAGGCTCCAACATGCAGTGTTCCGACATGCAGTGCGTCTGTCTTCCTGGATACGCCCTCGTTGGAGCAAACTGTCAGAATGAAGTCCACTGCGATCCTGGCGGCTTCAACAATGATTGTCACCGTCGAGCCACTTGTACTGAGGAAGACGGCTTCCCTGGCTTCTCGTGTGAGTGCATTGATGGCTGGGAAGATGCGTATGACGGCGCCAATGGCATGTCGTGTCGGGACATTCCTCCCGTGACGGAAGCACCTCCTCAAGAACCTGTCACTGAAGCAGCACCCCTATCTCAGGGTGCTGCGTCTGGTCCAGAGAGTCTGACTGAAGCCACAACCTTATCTCAGGGAGTTGGGTCTTCCCCAGAGAGCGTCGCTGCAGAAGAAGTCCTAGCTGAGAATGCTGGGTCTTCCCCAGGGATTCCCTTTGGAGAAGAAGTCCTAGCTGAGTTCGTTGGGCCTGTCACTGAAGCAGCACCCTTATCTCAGGGTGCTGCGTCAGGTCCAGTGAGTCTGACTGAAGCCACAACCCTATCTCAGGGAGTTGGGTCTTCTTCAGAAAGCGTCACTGCAGAAGAAGTCCTAGCTGAGAATGATGGGTCTTCCCCTGGAAGTCCCTTTGGAGAAGAAGTCCTAGCTGAGTTTGTTCGGCCCAACCCAAACGGCATCACGGTGTTTGAACAACAGCCACAGGGAGAATGTTTGGCGGATGGTGCCCCGTGTGCTGGAGAGGAGGGTACTCCTTGTTGTGGAGGAGTCTGTGGATACATCCAGGAGTGATCCCCGTGAGGATTGGATCACTATTTGCCAAAGGGCATGACATTCAGCGTACGCGTTTAGGAGATAACAGAATGATATAGCTATAACGCCAATACACTGAATCTTTTTCCGTGATCGTGCTTGTGGCACCGTTAGGGTGAGACATCGCCACGGAGTCTTCCGTTTTCGTATGTTTTCTGAGTTGCAGAACTCCATCAAACCAGGGAGAGTTCGGTGGTGACCGTGTACATGAACTCTTTCTTTGGTTTCACACTCCAGCAATTAGCTTTCCCAGCCTCCTTGAGTAATGTTGTGCAGTGTTGTACATAACACATTTGGGTCGTACATGAGTCTTGTTTTACGCATGTCCGTGATAGCGCGCAATCTGCTCCCAACCCAGTCTCCACGTAGAACCAATCGCTTTGGAAGGGCGATTCAGATTTTCAAGAGATTGATTCCATTCATTCGTTGAAAGAGTTGAAGTTTGGCATTTTGGTTCGTTTCCAAGGACCAACTATGGTTTGTAGGCTCGCAAGTCTGCCCATCGCCCTGACTGAAAGATTATAGCACGCGCAAGGAATTCGAGAAAGAGATGATTGTTTTGATACGGAGAAGTGGGAGCTATTCCCTTGTCGGCACCTGCGCTGCTGTTAGCTCTCAACCCATCGGGTAACCCACCGGGAGATGAGCGTCCGTGTAGCATCAGTCGATCTCTCGGAGCTCTCGCAATGAATCCAGCCCGACATTCATCTCGTACACTCCTTCTAGGAGGGGCATACCAGATCCATAAGACCCAACACACTCAGCACACCCATGCCTCCCAGATAGCATCAAAGGGTACATTGTTCTCAAACCAGACCAGTACTCTTGAGAAAGTCGCAAAGTTAGACTCAGAATTTGTGTGCATCACACGGTAGCAATTGAAGAATGGAAGAGGTATAATGTAACGCCGTCATGCTACGTCTTTTTCACGAATGATTTCGCAAACTCTTGGATCGATAATGAATGATACTCTTCGTCGTAGTCGTTCATCAACCTGTCCATGTCCTGGAAAGTAGAGCTAGTTTTCTTACTGCCAGCATCTTCGCTCCGAAATGTAAAGATGTCCAGCAAGCGATCCGTCCCCATGCTGTACATGGATGAGTTTTCCGAGTTGACAATGGCGTTGCTCATTCGAATCTTGGCCTGCTGTATCATCATGACCTTTTCTTCAATGCTGTCGGTCGTTATCAAACGATAGACATGAACCGTCTTGTTCTGACCAATGCGATGGGCCCGATCCATGGCTTGTAGGTCGGCAAACGGGTTGTAGTCATGTTCCAGCAAGACGACCATGCTAGCACCCGTCAAGTTGAGACCCAGTCCTCCAACACGTGTTGTCAGGAGGAGTACTTGAATGCTGTCGTCCTTGTTAAACGCGTCCACAATGGCGGTGCGCTTCTCGCTGGGGACACTGCCATCAAGACGCAGAAATCGGAGCGATGGCATGTGTGCCTGAAAGAGATAGTCAGCGACAACATCCAAAGAATGCATAAACTGGGCGAAAATAAGACACTTGGTCTTGCTGGGCGAACTTCTCGTGGACGTTGGAGCGAGAGGTACATCATTGCCATCTCTGAGGGACTCTGAGTAAGCGTCTTCAACTCCTCCGTCCGTGTCGAGATAGAATGCTGATGCATCATTGTCAGCTGCCGTTAACTCGTCGGGGACAACGCCTGCTGTGTGAAGCAGGTCCTTGAGAACCATTAACTTTCCAGAGCGTTTCAACTGTGTGGCAGGGTCGAGCTTTGCAGCATCTTGCTTCTTCTCCACAAGTGCTGGATGTGTGCACAATAACCGCAGGTACAGCAGTGACTTGAGAACGTTTTCGCCAAGCTTGACTTTCTCGTTTGACTCGACGAGATTCTCGAGGGAAGATATAGACTGCTGCACATGCGAGGTGGCACAAAACGATTTGTAGAGAGCTGATTGTTCGCTGGTCAGTGAACAAGGAATGTCTGTGATGCACTTGGGAGGCAACTCTTTCAGAACCTGCTCCTTCTCGCGACGAAGAATGAAAGGGAGCACTTGCTGATGCAAATTCTTCAGCTTGTCCATGCTAGTCTTGATCGCATCGGCAGACGCTCCAGGTGCTTGCCCCTTGCCAATGGGGTTGGCGTACGTCTTGGAAAAGTGGGAGTGCGACCCAAGAAAGTTGGGCATTAAAAAATCAAAGGTGGCCCACAGCTCACCCACTCGATTTTGCACCGGTGTACCAGTAAGGATCAATCGATGGTTGGAACGAATCCGACGAGCTGCAATGGCAGTGGCAGTCTTTGGGTTTTTGAGAAGGTGTCCCTCATCAAGAATGCAATACTCCCAAAGTGGTTCCCGAAGCGTTCCGATTTCGTTTCGTAAAGCAGCATATAGCTCGTCTCGACAATATTTGCGTTCACCAGCTTGCTGTTCCAAAGCTTCTTTCGCTGTGCATGATTCCCAACAAGAGCCAGGGGTTTCAGTCTAGTTGGGAAGAACTTTCGAATCTCCGCCTCCCAATGACCCACCACCGAGGATGGACAAACTACAAGCGACCTTGGAGAAGCTGCTGCGTCGCCCTGTGTGTCTGCATGTGCTAGTGCAACTGCCACTAGTGCTTGAAGAGTCTTTCCCAGCCCCATACTATCGCACAAAGCTCCGTTCAATCTGACAGTTTGAAGGAAGCGAAGCCATGCAATGCCTTCCGCCTGATATGGTCGAAGCGATATCCCATTCGTCGCCAGATCACTTTGAATTGATTCAGGTAAAACACATGGTGGCAATGGTTTGCCGTGAATCAAGTGATCCATGACGGATTGAGCATGACGATCCATATTGTTGAGCGAAAAGTTGATGGTCGCAACCTCTGTCACCAACGGAGCCACTCGTACAAGGTCAGCAAAGGTCTTGGATGCCTCCTTGGCACATTCTTCCATCGGATCCGTCATGAGCGACATGGCAATGGGAAGTAGATATCGGACAAAGGGACACACTTCCATGTCAACTTCTTCCATGATACTGTGCATCAACTTACAAGCTCCAACGCGGACCGAATCATTCACCTTGTCTTGCAAGTGCTGCGAAAGCAGTGGAATCGCCTTGGTCAACAAAAGCGAGGCATCTGCCTTGGCGAGAGCCTTGATACATGCGTTTGCCAAGGATCGGTGTGAGGCATCTGGACTCACGCAAGCTGTCAGAATCAAACACGGAATTGTGATTGAAATGAGATGCACCGTTGTTTCACTTCCCTTCTCGACCGCATTGGAAACAATCAGCATCATGTGCAACGCATCCGAAAGTGAAGACTCCACCTTGGATGGGTCCGACGATGACAGAGGTTTCACTCGTTGCCAAACGGGAGGTAAATCTTGTACCGTTTTACCCTCGGGCAGGTTACGCACCACACCTTGCACAACTTTCTTGGCAGCTGACGTTGTCGCAGTTTTGTCATTGTCGTCACTGAGCTTGCAGACGTTTGTGAGAACCTTGTCTCGAATATTCTCCTTGTCCACTGCCAACAGTTGCAACAGACCTACTAAATCAGTACACGTGAAGTGCATGTACTCTGAATCGGTCTCACTTTTCAGCGACGTCATGATAGCTCGAATCAATGGCGTGAGCTTCGGCGGAAGATGGTTACCAGCAACGATTGCTCCGGCCACCAAGGATGCAATCCGCATACCTGCAACGGTTGGTGTCTCAGTAGTTGTTGATGGCTGCATGGTGTTCTTCTCTTTCTTCAAGTGTTGCAACATCGTTTGCATTGTGCTCGACGACGATTGCCACGCTTTCGTCTCGATAATGGAGTGAATCTCTCCATCAGTCAACAAATCATCCTTAGCGTGCAACGGTAGCTGAGTAGTAAGCATCATATCCAACCCACAGACCCACGACGAAGCAGCAGCTTTGTGCTCACAGAGTGCTCGGTACAAGAGACTGGCCGTCTCACAATGTGACACGTGAGGAGAATGAAGCAATGCAGATATGACCGTTTGGCAATAGACTTGACAGCAACCCTCATCTTGCTGCATCATCTGTGCCATGAATTGTGTCACGGCACGACACGCGGAATACTGTAAAGTGCCTTGTCATTGTTGCTGTTGTTGTGTTACCAATCGTTGCACCAAGGATGTTACCAACAATCGCTGCTCTTCTTCTTGTACTCCACGACTTCTAGTAACGATTTGTGTCCATGCTTCATTTCGTGCCGTCGTCAACCGTGCCAACGCACGATTGTCCATGTAGCCAAAGTGTTGCTCCCAAAGCAGCGAATAGACTTGACTTACCAAATTGCAAAAGGATGATGACGACGACGAGTCTTGCAACGTGGTAGTAGTAGTAGAACCCTGTCGTCGTAGCAACTGCGTATGATCGAAATAGCTTGTAGTGTGGATATTTGAATGCACCAAGAGGGAAAGGTCAAGAAAGTTGCCAACTTGTTCTGCACTACATGCTGTTGTTGGTGTTGTGCGTGGATGACAGTAGTCAGGCGTACAACGGGTACCGCACTTGCCATGACGGACGACTCGTCCACACGGAGCAATGCCTTGAAAATTGTTTTTTGCCATTCTTCTTCTGCTACCATCACGGACTGCAGTTGTGCTGTTTCTTTTGTTGTTGTTGATGATGATGCAACAACATCAGTCACTGCGCTGCGACACAGCCACGACATCATCGGCGTTATCATCCGATAGCGCTTGTATAGCCGCTTGTTGCAGAACAACAAGTGTAGTATCATCGTCATCATCAACGACAGCCACAACTCGACACGACAGGAGCGCCAACCATGCTTCATGACGCACCTCCCATGCCAAGCGCCAAATGCCGATGTTGTTGTACTTGTTGACCATGCTTTTAGGAGGGCCAGAAGACCCAGCAAGGCACCAGCTTGACGTATATACCAATGTGGCTCAAACATGCGATAGGGAAAATCGGTCGCCAACAAATGTTGTGGAGTATCGTGTGATACTACTGCATCATCCTGCGGTTGTCGTTCCAATTGTTGCACCATAATGGCTCGTTGTTGTTGATCTTCTTTTCTGCTTGTTGTTTCTTGTCGCCGTCTTCATGTTCATCTGCTACCGACGATTGACGATAATGCAACTTCTGGTGCTTTCGCCAACAAATCGTTGGAGGATGATATTTCAGAAGGCAACAAGTCACTGACCACGCCACTATCATTGTTGTCAGTAGCCTTGAGTAGACCCCCCAACCCCAACCGTTTGGCTAGAATACGCCGTTGCATTCGGATACGTTGTTGCCAATAGTCGTCGGTAGTAGACGATTGATTCTTCTGCAACAACATCAACTCATCCTCAGCTTCATCATAATCACTCTCTAGAGAATCGTATATTTCTAGAGAACCATAAAACTCGACCATGTCGCAGGACTGCCTTGATATCCAACGTTTCGAGAGCACATTACTGAACCATCATCATCATCAGCTTATGTATGATACAACGGTACTGTCGAATCTCGCAAAAGCAATTCTTGATGCGCTCGAGGGAACTGTTGAGCCACACCTTGCAATGCGAGGCGAGCATTGTTACTACCATTACTCTGTTGCAACAACAACGTTGCTGCCAACCTTCCCACTAGATCCCACTTGATCCCACTAGATCCCACAAGACCATTGGTGAGGATCGTGCCGCAATATCCGTCAAGTGTGATGCAGTTGGTTGTGCATGAGAAGCTGTTCCTTGTTGAATCAACACCAGCAATCGTTGGATGCCAATCGATAAAATTTGACCTGGTGACTTGATTCTCCTGGAAAGGCTAGGTGCAGGCGTCCCGTGTCTTTTTGTCCACGAACGGTTCCGAGGGAAGAGGACCTCCTCCCGCTATGTCGTGCTTGAATTGTCCGTGTAGCTGTCGAAATGAACCAGAGCCAGTACTTTGCCACTAGTTCCCTTCTGTCCATGCTGCCCCAGACCAACAGTGTATTGTTCTTGTCGTCATTCGATGCTCCTCCTGATGGTGACACCCATTGTGGAAATTTCCAGATTGCCCAGCGATATACGCCGCAGTATAGAGCAAAGGTTTAGACCCGATAGAATCAAGTTGGTTTTCCAATCCGCTCCACCAATAGTCCACACAGTCCGAAAGCAGACTCCGTATAGACTTTGAGGTTTGTAGAGAGCATGCATCCCGATAGATACTACATAGCATCATCTTTCTGGCCAACGACCTGAGCTTGGACTTGGCTGGTGCAACTTCTTATGCAACAGCTGTACTAGTTAGTGACGAGCTGTTGGTTGTTCTCAAAAATGCACTCCACGAGGAGGGCATGATGCATCACCGCACGAGGACTGATGCCCCAGAACAATCACGAGAGCGTCTTGGTCTTATTCTTCGACGCTTTCCCTTTTTGTCATTCTTGGCCATTGTTGCTGTTGCTGTAAAGAGGTCCAACGGGAAACGAGTCGACGATTGCTTGTGCATGCGCGTAACGAATATTGTGTCGTTCCATCAGCGCGTGTGTAGAATACAAAGAGGCTCGCTTTTTCAGTGGTAGAGGGAGGCCAACAATGTGTCAAGGCTCTCTCGTTGAAGAATCTTTCTTTTTGTGGAATGCATGACAGTCGTCACCCCTGCAGGCATTCAACTACCAAGGCCACGGCACTCGTCCCAGAGCATCATATCCGCGAGGACGAATCCGTACGAACATCAAGACGAGTTGGATATGAAATGAAAATCACACAACAGCGCAAGATTGTGACGACGAGACCTTTCACGGTCGTGGTGTACGTCAAGTTAGTTGATGACTATCGACGACCAGGATGTAATTGGTGGCATGATATATCCCAACTTGCGATATGGGTCATGAGCGCCGCACAGTAATCGTGAAACACAAGAACAAAAGAAGAAACAGTACGTTGTCGACTGATGCTTCTTGGTTGCACTGTCTTCCAATAGTAGATGCCGTCATACTGCGCGTCAGGTTCGTTCGTGAACAGAAAGAGAGGAATGAATCATCCACAAGCATCAGCTCTTTGTAGAAACACGGTTTGATCTATAAAGTGCTGAGCTGAACATATTCCAAGAGTCAGTTGTACCACTACACATCTCTCGGAATCTTGTCTAGAAAGGCCGCGCATCAGTCTGGGTTGCATAAATAGCTGTTGACGCGAAAATCGAATCATCCTCGTCACTATTATAATAATCCAGGGCTCCATGGGTATATCGTCGAGACGAAGAGACCTCCACGTCGACTCTTTTTCATTCTCGTGCATCGTAGTCGTAACATTGGATGGAAATACGGGTGGAAACACGGCTTGCTGTATACAATCTTGGTTTCGCTCAAGATTGAAGCAGACGCTAGAATCACCATTACGGTTAACGTGCGTTCTGCTCTATCATTTGGCTTCTTTTTCTTCGAAGTTGCTTTCATGGTGGTATTGATGATAGGGGGAAAAGGGGGGCGAGGATAGAGAGGAGATATCTAGTAAAACTGCGTCATGGTCGTCGCTTTTGTCATGGCGAAGAAATTCGAAAACTAACAAATGTGCGACTGTATGTTTGGCACAGTAGACCGTAGTTCATTTACTTGCCGGTTGAATAGTACCAAGTCAGTCAGTACTCTAGTGATCTCTCCTTTCAGGTTATGAGTGGACTAGTTCCACACCCAATGGTCTATTCTTGTCATTGGTGCTCACAATCATCGTTTCTGTCGTATCATGTATCGCTTCTGTTATGGTCTCCAGCCTTGGGTTTGCTGCATTCGCCAGATTGCATGTGCTTCCTCGTGCATATTCGGGCCGGTTGCGATGCATGAGAAAGAGCGTGGCGACAGCTGTCCAAGCTTAGCCCCTGCCTCATGAAGGGAGTATGGCAACATCTCCTGGAGGTTTGTTGATTTGTCATGTTGTGAAAGTACTAAAAGCCGCTGTGCGACCACTTAATGGTTGGATGCCTGGAAAGCATCCTTCCAGGTTTATCAGTTAGGTGCCTTGTTTTGGGGTTACAAGGAAAGTGCAGTAGGGCACTCCTCATTAACGGCTTGCGACAGCTGGAGGAGCCCTCTGCACTAAACGTCCTCCCCCTTATATTTTTACACAGTGCTGCTGCCCCCAGTGGGGTTAGTGTAAGACGCTGCACGTGAAATATATGATTGCCGATTCGTCGGCATGCACAACGACATTCCACTTCGACATACCAGCATGGCCTGAAGGCACTTTTTTGCTGGTGCAAAAGCTCAACCCGTACAGTTGATTCATGCCTCTAGTCTTTCTCTCGACTCATCATCACCTATTGTGCAAATCTATGTTTGATGTTGGGACAAACTCAGCTTGGTAGGAGCCACCTATTTGTAAGTGCGACTAATATTAGGTATTCGAAACACACTTGCTGAATCTTATAGTAACAGGGGCACGTTGTCGTAGCCTCGAGGAGGTACGCTTGCTACATATAATCACAACACGTGATGCTCGTCAATTTCCGACGCCACGCGACACATATCCTCAACTTCCTTGCTCTAGCTGGTGGGACGCCAAAATGTTCATAGAGAGACCTGTAGTTGTAACAAGGCATTTGAAGCTTCCATCGTCACAGCCTCTTTTCATACTTCTCGTAGAAATGTACGTCCAGTAAGTCAGTCGTTTCTGGCTCGGCATAGCTAACAGGGAGGGTAGCTGATGTTGCTGCTGTTGCATGGTGGGAGCAGCTGGACGGTGAAATAAAGAGATTCTAGAATGATGATGTATCTGCTCATCATTGCAGAAGAAGCTTCGTGCTGCTCCAACACAAGGAACAGAAGATAAGGTCTGTTGATGGCGGCATCAAAGATAATGTCGTCCTCTCAAGAGAGAGGTCTTGCATTCTTTTTTTCGGCGGTCTGCCTTGCATCCTTTGAATTTTCGTTGTGTTGATGATGGTCAGGGTTGGAAACTCGCACTCGCGTCGTCTTCTTTTTGCCATTTTCTCAACAATTTTGGTCGGTGTTCCATTATCTGCCTTGCATCCTTTGCATTTTCGTTGTGTCGCCAAAGCGTAGCGTATCATCTGATAGATGGAAGGCGATGTGATGATGTCACATCGTACTTTCTTGTAAGTGTCAATCATCAATGGTTATTCGAAATACAGTCTACTGGTGGAGATAGCTCTAGCCTTACTAACTCACAAGTGCCTACCGTACGACGTTGCATGATTATGCAAGAGTTAATCGGAGTCGAGAGGAGTCGTACATTTTCTCGCGAACCCAGTTGCCGTGCTGTGAGACACATGGTGGCAAGCTAACCAGGTCTAATGACGGGACAGACTAAGAACAATCTGGAACTTGTGAAACTATAGAGGTACCGCCACTAACTTGCTATGCTACTGTATTACGACATCGGCTTAGTTGCGAAACTGAAACTGCATACATCCCTTGTGTGCTTGTCTAGCCGGAATCGTGCAGAGTATGTACCGCATATTATAATCGCAAGATGTAAACCATCACTTATTCATAACCATGAATCCCTTATACGTTTTTATATGCAAATGTGTAGAAGTTGCATGCGTATGGACCAACCCATCTACTACAGTTGCAACCGTCGGGTTTCTGTTTTTTCCTTGTTTTTCGTTCCGTTCTTCTTTTCGCTCTCCATTCATCATATGTCATATTCATAAATCCTCATTGTACGCGCGCTCTCTCTCTAGGGGTCACATGCCAGGGTTGTGTTGGCAATCGACTCGACAAGTGGTGCAAGATCTTCAAACATGGAGGCATCGAAAATTTCATTGGTACCAGTCCTAATGGCCTCAAGTGTTGCTTGGTCAACACCACCTCAGACACCAACCGAAAAGATTTCAATGCCCGCTGCCGCAGCTGTGTCTGGTGCGAGTGAAGCCTTGTTTCGGCATCGAATTTCAGTAAGAGTGGGGTTTCGACAGACTGGTACTCCATCCGTCACCACAACCATCAACTTGGCATCAAATGATGCATTGGCGAGGAGCGCTGTGCAGTTTGCAATGCCGTCGGCATGATCTGTGGTTCTATCAATCTTAGGCGTGGCAAGGAGAGATGTAGTTGCCTCATCCAGATCCATGGTCAACTCCTGCTCAATCAACGACCACTCACTGAACTGCACCAGACCAATTTCAGTGCCATTCACGGCGATCTCGGAAGTGAGAGTCAGCAAATTTGACACGAACCCAAGTTGAAAGTGTTAGGTCCCACTCAGAGGGGTAGCCACCAGTACCGATGGAACCAGATGAGTCGTAGGCGACACAAATAGAAACCTGCCTGATAATGGAATCTTGACATGGTGTGATGGTGGGAGACAAACTGGGAGCATCTGACGGTGTGAATTCAACTACCACAGTTACCACAGCAGTGTCGCATCCACCGTCATCGTCACAAGCAGTGTAGGTGTAGGAATCGGTTCCAAAGAAGTCAACATTGGGAAGGTATGTCGTAGTTCCGTCAGAGTTGATGGTGACATCGCCATTCGAAGGCGGCACACTGATATTGTCAACAGTGAGGGTTGTGCTATCAATGTCAGAATCATTGATCAAAACAGGAATGGTAACAGGAGTGCTCTGAGGAGTCATCGCGCTATCATTAACTGCATCCGGCGGGTCATTCACAGGAGTAATAGTGACAATCACCACAGCTGTATCACAGGCACCATTTCCATCGCAAGCAGTGTAGCTGTAGGAATCAGTGCCGGTGTAATCAGAGTTGGGCGAGTAGGTCGTCGTGCCATCACCATTGATGGTGACAGCACCATTGGCAGGGTTGGTATCGATACTCTGGACAGTGAGTGCATCTCCATCCACATCAGAGTCGTTCGTCAAGACAGGGATCGTGATCGGGGTATCCTCAGGCGTAGAAGCACTATCGTTGACTGCATCTGGCGCGTCGTTAACTGGATCAATAATCACAATGACCACTGCGGTATCGCAAAGTCCGAAAGTATCACACGCCTCGTAGGAGTACGAATCAGTGCCTGTGAAGTTAGGGTCGGGAGAATAAGTTGTCGTCCCATCGCTGTTCACTGTAACGGCACCATTCGAGGGATCCGCTGTAATGTTCACAACAGTGAGGTCATTGCCATCAGCATCTGTGTCGTTGTCGAGCACCGGGATAGTGATAGGGGTATCTTCTGGCGTAGTGGCAGAGTCATTGATGGCGTCTGGAGCGTCGTTGAGCCCTCCAATCATGATGTTCACCACAGCAGTGTCGCACAAACCAGATGGATCGCAGATCTCGTACGAAAACGCATCGGTTCCATTGTAATCTGGGTTGGGCACGTAGGTGATGGTTTTGTCGTCGGGATTGACAGTAGCTGATCCAAACATTGGAATTCCAGTGATCTGTGTGACATTGATAACGTCAAGATCCGGATCGGAGTCATTAGTGAGAACAGAGATAATAACAGGCTCATCTTCATTCGTCATAGCACCATCGTTCTCAGCCACTGGTGGGTCGTTCACAGGATCAATAGTAA
>JAVCKV010401009.1:0-12801 GCA_032274145.1 Herpochondria borealis | reverse complement strand
CGAAAGCGTTCCAGGAAATTTCAATCGATTTAGTGGATAATGCTTATCTGGCCAGGGTTTTTGATTGCGCGTATCATAAACCGGCGGAGAGATTGCGGGTGTTGGTAGTGGGCCCGAAGTGGAAGGCGGAGGACGGGCTGGGGCCGTCGCAGACGACCATTGTGAAGAGCCGCGCGCGGTTGTGGGGGAGGGGTGGTTTCTGCGTGAGAGAGATAGGAATAGGGATGTTCGGGTTTAGAACAACCTATAATGAGGATAGATCTTGCCTGGGAGGAGAAGTGGCTGTCGGGGGCGGTTGTAAGATTTATATACGCTGTGGGCTGCGGGATGGTAGTGCGGCTTTCCAGAGCGGTCGGTGGAGGTAGCGAGAGGCGGTACGTGTGCAGGCAAATAGGCTCGATGAGTTGCAAGCCAGGAGATCAGCATTGCTCGTGCAGGTATGATGGGGTATGACAAGAACTGTAGTGTGTTCGGAGGGGGGAGATGCGCACGCGCCACGGACAAAAGGACGATTGGGTGGAACCTCGATAACCGCCAGTTGTCGCGTTCATGCCATCATGTACGAAGGTTTCGGACGATGTACTTGACGCACAGAGAACAGATAGTTGGCACCGGGTAGTAATCGGTGTGATGACGCTCTTCTCCGAGATTTCTTTTGCGTGAGGTGGGGAGAAGAGGGGTGGGACTGAGGAAATCGCGCCGACAGACTGACGGGACAGCATCGTGATCCAGCTTACATATTGCAGTCAACCAGAAGGCCCCATGACCGGTAACTTGCACGCGTGGGCGGTGCACTGCTCATACGGTAGAACGGATTATCATGCCACACTGCGCGAGGACCGTTATTTTTGCGCACTCGACGACTGCACGATTCCCGTTCTTTGCTCAATGATGCCACTTTTCGCCGCTCTTCTTTCTTCCTTGCCCTCAATGGCTAGCCATAATCCCTTGCGCAGACCTGTGCAACGGGGCGTGGTGCATATGTGCATTACACTCTCTCTCGTTTTCCCCTCTGTCTCTGCGTACGTATATATGCTGTGCATACTTATCATACGAAACATGTATAAGTATACCTCCATAAAAATCAAGTTATTTTCAACGTGTTTCTGTCCAACTTTTTTCATTTTTGAAACACATGGCACGATTCCTCGTATACGAATATACTGTGCATACTTATCATACGAAACATGTATAAGTATACCTCCACAAAAATCAAGTTATTTTCAACGTGTTTCTTTCCAACTTTTTTCAGTTTTGAACCACATGGCACGATTCCCCGTCTCTACTGTATGCACACGCTACGCAATCCCAGCCAGCAATCACTCCGAACCACTTACTCGAAAAATAAAGGCACAAACGCGCCGCTCTCTGCCCGACAATTAGGGTAAAAGGGTCTTAGGTTTTTTTTTTCAATAAAGGATTTTTGAACGCGTCGCGGATACACCTGCACCCCGAGGCACCATGGGCCGTAACGTTACAGAAAACATGTCGTTTGCGTGGACATGTAGAGTGTACGGTAGTGAGTTCTCTGATATTTTTCTTCCAATATTTTTATTATATGTAGATATCTCGTTGTATGACGCGACACAGAGATCGCATGAGCGTCGGGTGCATCAGGAATACGGCGGTGACTGTGACGTGGCAGCAAGGGAGTGGTGAGCGAGTGAGGCTCGCACCGTGGGTCGGGGCACTATGCCGGCGTCGTTTCTCTGCATGAGATCGCTACATGAGATCGCTCCATGAGATCGCTCCATGAGATCGCTCCGTAAGATCGCTGCATTCGAAGGGTCAGAGGTGAGATAACATCTGACCTGTGATGCCCTTCTTATGTAGGGAAACGAGCGCGGCATAGTGCGCTGGAATTTCTCACAAAACCAACCGAACATTATTTTGTCGGTGTTGTAAGAACTTTCACCTGTCTACCCCTCTCCAAAATTTTGGAATTGTTTCCGATAGGGTTCTGCGAAACCTTTTTGGAAAATTTACGGGAAAGTGAATTTTTGAAAAACATTTCACATGCTTCCACGCCAAGTGAAGTTTATACGCCGGACAAGCAGAGAACAGCCGTGGGTGCGCGCGCTGGAAAGAGCGGTACCCGTTTGCCCTACTGTGTTGCTTTTTCCTGCTTAATAGCACGTATCAGTTCCGTGCAAAAGGCCCGCGGTCTGTCTCGCGTGTGCTCAGCAGGCCTTTCCATCGTCTTTCAATTCTAGTGACGCCATCACATGATGCGTGATTGTAAAACACCATTGCGCATGTACCGATGAGTGTTGAGCTGCACCTGAACCCGGGTGAGGATGAATATTTGATTTATTTTGATGTTTAATTATTTTATGTTTAAGTAGCTTTCTATCCCTTTTCTGTTCAATCATTTGTTCTCCCTCGCGAGTTAGATCATGCTTTCTTTCGGCAACCAGCCTTGCCGTCATCTTGAGCAGGTATCCCTCCGAGCATAGACCCGGTCATGTCCGAAAGACTTTCCATCGTCCAAAGTCTGCAACTTCCATGTCCGTCATCGTAATAATTCACTCATCACTCAAAACTTTTATAAAAAAATAAAGATACAAATACGCCACCAAACCCCAACTCGGTTGTTTGCATCTTTTTGGATCTGCTTTTCGAAGAAATTACTGCTGCTCTCCAATAACCCTGGCCACATAAAAGAACAGCTCGCCACAGCGCGGCATTGTGAGAGCCTCTGCAAAACAATATAATAAATTCCGCCGCATCAATCCTCAATCTCCAACACCACTCTTTATCGCACAGACGCAGTAGTTTATCTAAATTTGCACATTTCTAATTTTTTAAAACTTGCTGTCTCCCAGTTTTTATCCACAGGGTTAACCCACCACAATGGACCAATGATAAGTTGAAAAACTTGATCCGGTAATTTTGGCATTCTCGTTTGGCTCGATGAGGAAAAATGTAATCAACACTCTCTTTCTTATCTCTTCCTCATCTCTTCCCAGAACCACCAAACTCTCCGCATCTGGCCAAACCCCCTTCACACATAAAACACACATAAAAGGCTAAAACTCCGCTAGGTTCCCCCTTCCGAATACCGTTGGCCTCTAAGACAACCGCCCTCTCCCGGTCGACAGTGCCACAATCCAACAAACCCCGCAACCAAGCACACAACACCGCAGTCTGGAACAAATCCCTTCCCTTGTGCCTCTGCACTGCGCTGGCCCCTTCCACGGCAACTATCTGCTGTGATGAAGAGTATCCATTGCTTCTTGCCACCCCCCCCCCGTCGCACCCAAACATATTTTGCTGCCCATTTGTTGCATGAAGTGGGGACAAACGGGGAGGTGCTGAAGAAATCGTGCCGACAGACTGACGGGACAGCATCGTGATCCAGCTTACACATTGCGGCCAACCAGAAGGCCCCATGAGCGGTAACTTGCACGCGTGGGCGGTACACTGCTCATACAGTAGAACGGATTATCATGCCACACTGCGCGAGGACCGTTATTTTTGCGCACTCGACGATTGCACGATTCCCGTTCTTTGCTCAACGAGGCCACTTCTCGCCGCCCGGTGCAACGGGGCGTGGTGCATATGTGCATTACACTCTCTCTCGTTTTCCCCTCTGTCTCTGCGTACGTATATATGCTGTGCATACTTATCATACGAAACATGTATAAGTATACCTCCATAAAAATCAAGTTATTTTCAACGTGTTTCTGTCCAACTTTTTTCATTTTTGAAACACATGGCACGATTCCTCGTATACGAATATACTGTGCATACTTATCATACGAAACATGTATAAGTATACCTCCACAAAAATCAAGTTATTTTCAACGTGTTTCTTTCCAACTTTTTTCAGTTTTGAACCACATGGCACGATTCCCCGTCTCTACTGTATGCACACGCTACGCAATCCCAGCCAGCAATCACTCCGAACCACTTACTCGAAAAATAAAGGCACAAACGCGCCGCTCTCTGCCCGACAATTAGGGTAAAAGGGTCTTAGGTTTTTTTTTTCAATAAAGGATTTTTGAACGCGTCGCGGATACACCTGCACCCCGAGGCACCATGGGCCGTAACGTTACAGAAAACATGTCGTTTGCGTGGACATGTAGAGTGTACGGTAGTGAGTTCTCTGATATTTTTCTTCCAATATTTTTATTATATGTAGATATCTCGTTGTATGACGCAACAATGGGCTCGCCTCAGGGGAGCCTTGCGTTGTGTCATAGGCGAGTCGCCATCAGTTCCTGCTCACTTCCCCCATAAACCATTTACTCACGAGGGTGGTTTCTTGTACAGTTTTGTCATAACTTTTCAACCCTATGCAATGAGTCTGGTGCCTTTTGTCAAACTGTACAAGAAACTCTTCTCGGCAGTGGTTTGTAAGTACCACAGGTGCTAGGCACCTGACTTTCATAGTGTACACTTCAGTTTTGTCCATTTCTACGCTATTTTTTGGGTTGCTGCATGAGCTATGACACAAGCTCGGGGAAGGATAAACTGTGGGAATACAAGAGTGAATTTCGGTACGCCCAATTTACGGACACTTACCGCCCAATTGTTGGAAAGCTTGCAAATTATCCCGTGTCTCGTGGAGAAGGAACATAAGAGCATGTCTACCAGAGTTGATGATAACGGTAAAACGACGAAATAAATATGCCACTTGGGTTAATTTTGTTCGCTGGCGGCAGCTTTAGCGAGGTGCGTTTTTGCAACGAAATAATACACAGTACAACATCTTCAGAGGCAGCAAGGCAATTTGACTGCAGAAGAGAGAAAAAGGGATTGTACAGACCCTCACCCAATACCCTCGCCGAAGTATACGCCCTGTAACCAACACACATATCCATCTAGGAATCTTCATCAGATTTAAGCAGCGGCACATAATCAGCTGGTACCCCTGATTTCGCCAATGTGCTATCCTCTGCCGCATACAGCGTTGCAACACGAACAGCAACAATATCTCGAAAGCATGGCGGCTCCCTGCCAGGTCGTTCCGCAAACAGAGATCTAGCTATGGAAAACGCACTTAACCGACTGATCTGCGATTGCTGCCATTCCTCATTATAAAATGATATTACTCCTGACTCTATAGTACGTCAAATATTTAGCGATGTAGAGTATCAGCACAAGTTTAGGGTGGCAAGGGGTCTGCATGAGGTTATATGACCTGGAATTATGGAAACGGACTCATACTTTGAACAGAAACAATACACAACCGGAATGCTGGTGGACTCACCTTACCAGAAAATTCTAGCATCCTTCTTTCAGATAAGAAACGGCCAGACTGCATTGTAAACCTAAGGCTACTTTCGAATCTCAGAGTCCACTGCTACCGAGTCAGTAAAGAGCTTATGTTCTGCCCTGATGATTAAGTTTTCACCTGTGTACATGCCTAAGGAGGCGCCGTATGTGATGGTCGGTAATACGCAATTGATGTAGTACTAATGGCCCGCGAAAAATCCAAGCGCACTTAAAGGTGTTCTTGACCATGATAGGTAATTCTGAAAAGTAGAAGAAATTATTCTCATTACGCAAAGAAGGTTTAAGGAAAGCCGTGGAACGAATATTCGCAAACCTGTTCAAAACGTTCTCCATTTTTAAGCAACTGTCACGGTTCTTGTATAAAGACGAGGTTGCGCCGGTAAAGTTGCGTGCTGCGCAGTACACAACAGTATCATCACAGAAGATGAAAATTATGAGGGGAGAAGAACGAAAAACATCGGCTCAATACGTGAAGAAAAAAAAGGTGCTCCGCATGTAGTGGAATATAAATCGTCAAATATCCAGATATCTACTCCCAGACAGATAAATGGCCGGTTGGGTTGGACATAATGGAAGAGAGATGCTTACTCCTTCGATTAGAAGCTGAGTTGGTCATAAGCTTTTGGAAAAGAGACGTGAGGATGTAAGATATGATAAAGGAATGGGGTGTGAGGTGCAAAAGACGCGAAAGCGTTCCAGGAAATTTCAATCGATTTAGTGGATAATGCTTATCTGGCCAGGGTTTTTGATTGCGCGTATCATTAACCAGCGGAGAGATTTCTACGGTCAAGTCCGCCGACATGAATAATCGGTTTATTTAGCTCAATAAATGGGGATTATATGTACAGTGGCATGAAGATTGGCGCTGTATTCAGTGATGGAGATTTATGCGCGTTTGCGCACGATGCTCCAACTTCCAATTCAGACCCTTCGGGCCAACCTGCCACATGGATTTACATACATGTTTGAAAATCTTGCGCTGTAAAACCATCCTGTCATGGGCCGGAACCTCACTGAACATAACATATCCTTCCATTCCAACCAGTTACATTGAAAACACCACACCGGTACACGTAAGTCGCTTGAGCGGAATTCTCGAAAAGGAACTATAGAGCTTACAAAAATTGGTACTTAGAAGGTGCTTAACGGCAGGCCCTCTACAGTAAAATTAAGTTGCGAACGGTTCAAGAAGTCTTTGGAAAGACTCTAAATGCACACGAGTTTTCAAATTCAAGCAATCATTCAGACGGACTTCTGCATGAATCAAAAATCATCATTTCCCTGTGACTTTTTCAGTATCACTTGAACAACTGGCTGCACATCCAAGCCCATCAAAGAGCTGTTTTGCACTGGCGTACTTTGAATGATATAATGTGAATTTTGCAACTCATTCGTCAGGAGGGTAACAGAGAAAACCTCACCGCAAACATCAATAAGGCCTTTTTTCTGTCTCATATTTCTACAAGAATCAACCTTAACCCTTTCGGATTCGTACGTTCTAGGTAACGCGCCAGGCCTAAGAAGCCAACCATATTCAGTCAACCGGTCTCTGTCATCTTTGTAGAGCATCCTACTGTTCGTCTTCCACATTACTTCTGTCCCTCGGATCTCTGTAAATAAGGTCATATTAATGGGACTTCGGCGCTCACGCGCCTTTCTCTAACATTCAACGGATACTCGGAAATAGGGCTTCAAACCTCTTTCTCTGCAGCTACCTGCAGATGCCCGTATACTGGCGTGGCGTAATTTTTTTGCGATCTTGCGCTTGTTTGGAATGTTTTGCACAACAGAAAGAACCTATTAAATTGGCTGGTGGTCGAAAAAAGAGCCGGTTCTCCCGCTTCTGCGGGCGTCGAGCCCGGAGGATGAGTAATAGAGAGGCTTAACGCAGAATCGGGAGATGTTTGAAGCGTTTGGGCAGTGTGAAGCCTCGGTATTCCTTTTACCTATGGTTTGGCACCCGCAGAAGAGGGAGAAGTTTGGAGCATTTGGTCCGACAAGGTAGGCTGCAGTTAGTTCAAGCGAGCCACATTCCCAGTAAAATTTTCTTTCATCTAGGGCTGTTTAACGGGTGGTGCGGATATGAACGTGGCTAAGTAGAGTCTACTGGGGTTGGGAAAACAGGAGATTCAGTTTGAAGGGCATCTGCTAGAGGGGCGGGGGTGGGATAAAAGATATTGTTATTCATGAGAAGGGGTCGCAAAAATTGCAGAACCAGATTGAGATGTTGTGGTACTGAATGATCTGGTTGAAGGATCTTTCCGCTTCTAATTCAGGATCTAGCCACGCAGCATGTCGCAATACTCCTTGCGGTCCTCCAAATTGGCCCCAGGCCCAACGCCAAACAGTTTCTAGAATGTATCCAGGCCAGTCTTTCGCTTCTTTAGAGCGGACTCACTCCGTAGTTGCTCGGATACACGTGCTGCATTTTATATTTCTACCTTCACGTATGTTTCGCTGAAGTTGTTGAAGGTGGAACCAATAAATTGGACGTCCTCGACTGCGCTTGAATCTGCTCTTTTATACTGCATTAATTCGTCTTCTTGTTTCCTTCGAATAAGTTGTGGGGATTCTTTTCATCTCCTGCAAGAAATCCTGATAGATTCGCAGGGTCGCCGCTAGCTCCATGCAAAGGCTTCAGCCATTCCGTGTTGTCGCGCAGCCACTAGTTAGTAGGCAGGAAAGGAAAAAATCACCGATGATGTAGTGCGGGTTGCAGATCACATCGTAGAAGTGCAAAGGCTTGATCACGTTGTTGCAAGCACTGATGGATACGCGCATAATATCCTCTTTTAAAAACTTCCCGGTTGAAATCTTATCGCCCAACGTGAGCGACAAAACTGGCCAACTTCAAACAAGCGGCGCGGATTATCCGTTACTGCTCGCGGCATGTGCGCATCGATCACCCACCCATACTTCGCGGAGCACGGTCCTCCGCGGGGGTCCCCGAAATCGACCATGTGCTCCCGCCTATGTTGGGCACACTTTTATCGACCCATATTTGTACCGTAGATGGATGTGTTGAGGAGCGTGGCGGCAGATATGGCGAGGGCCAGATTTTTGGCATCGGTCCACGCAGTTGCCTTGCGCTTCGCTCCACTGGAGGATTTGGGCAACATGAATTACGTCATGGCTGCGTGGAGCGCGGAAAAGGTTGAAGCGGAAAAGGTGGGGATGGGTGGATGCTTTTTTGCCCGTTGGTGCTGTTAGGGGCTTCCTGAGAAAATGCGTTTCTAGGGCTCTGTGTGAAAAATCCAAGAATACCGTCAATTTTTTATCCGCCACTATAATTATAATCTTTCCGTACGAGTCTGGGCCCGACGGAAACCTTTCCGTTCCATGTACCGCTGGAGAATATAATGTTTTATTTTTTCACTCTAAAACGCCAAATATACAGATTACCGTCATATTTCGTTACCGGTGGAGACGCTCTGGGTCCTTGGGGTATTAGGCCTCATTCTGATCTTCACATCAATCTACAGCCCCCCTCACCCGTACATTATTACGTAAAGATAAATAAGAAAACACCTTACATTCCATCCCCAAATCCACATTCATACGCAGGATTTACCCTTCTAACTAGATACTATCAGAATTCTATTGGTTCATCTGGCGTAATGTCGTGCTCTGGTCACTCTTCGCGGGGGCCCCGAACATAAAAAACAATGTGGTACCGTGGAGATACCGTGTGCCACGCGGCCAATAAAGACAGAAGAACTGCGCAAGGTGGCCGAAGAATGTTTCCAAGCGGAAAATGGACAGCCCGCCGAACCCAAAGTCTGCTCAGTATTCTGTGGGTCGTGGATTATCGGGGCCAGAAAACTGCTCGGAACCCGCTGCTTCGGCCCCACCATGCCTCCTCCCGGTGCAGAAAAGTGGACCGTCCATGAGCGCGCGCTTCATCAAAGTTTTCCCGCCCGAGTCCGAACCAACCGGCGATGGAAATCGTGCTGAAAGGGTCGGACGACAAAACTTGCGCGCCAGATCGCACTACACCCGACACCCAGAAGCACTTCGCATACTACTCGAATGTGATCCAGATTCAACCAGGCGATCAGTGCGAGCTGTTCTGCGCGGAAAAAAGTGATGATGCCCTTGGTGCACATGGGTTATAGAGTACAAGGAAGAAAAAATGACGCAAAAGTATTTGATAATCGGCTCACTGGTCACCTACATCAATATAGGCATGAATAGTTGAAATACGAAATAGAGCCAGTAGCTCCTTCCAATGAAACTTTCTGACATGCTGAGTCGCGCGACTCGACGGGAGACATAAAGCCAAGGCCGCGAAATCACTTCATTCATGTTCGAGCCATCGATAAGCTTCGCAGCCCTGCCGGACCACATGTTAAATAGCCTGATAAAAAATAGTTTGAAGGACTCGTTAAAGGCTGTGAAGAACTAAGCATGCCGCGCGGAGATCTAGAAGAGGGTAGCCAGCGCCACAAGCGACAAAGGCATTACGGTAACGGGCTACATCCTCAACTGGCCGAAGGATGGAAAGTTCAAGGGCATCTAAAACCACACGATTACGAAGCTGAGGTATACGATCATTTGCGTGGAGCCCGCCTTCGAAATGGAGTAAAAGAGAACTGTAGCGCGCGTATTAGGCCTGGCGAGGCTGCTGCAAAACTTTGCGAGCGCTGTGTAATTCTTGTAGCATCTCGCCCTACAGGGCTGCGTGCACCGTACTCCTCTTTTTGCATGGTGTTGTACATACTTACAGAACCAAGGCCTACTATCGTGCAGCTGAACGGTGGTAAAAAACCATCGTACATGGTTTAGCACACCGCTGTGCGGACGCACAGAGGCATGCTATCACATATGGTGCGGTGGAGCACCACCGTATTGTCATACAGTTGTGGGCCGCTGCACGGGGGATGGTGGAAAAACTGCAAGTTTGTAAAGTGGTGCACCACAAGGTACGATGTGGTATAACACCACTGTATGGTCAAACAGTATTGTGCCATCAAACAGGGTTTCTCATAAAACTATTGTAAGTTCGTACTGTGGTGCGCCATCAAACGGGGTGTGTCAACACACAACTGCACGTTCATACAGGGTTGCACCACTAGACACGACATGGTCGCACACTACTGTCTGGTCATAAAGTGGTATGCCGCCTTGCATGAAACGGTGACACATCAGCGTGTATGGTGTGGTGATACACCACTGTACGGTCGTACAGTGGTGTACCACGATATACGATGTGACTGTACACAACTGTACGTTCGTAAAATAGTGCACCACTTCGTGGTGCTACCCCACTGTAAAGCCGTAAAGTGGAGCATCAGCGTAGGGTTTTCTTCAGCAAAGAAGTGTGAAGCGGAAGTCACTATAAAGCTGTAAAGTGTAGGGGATACTTCAATACCGTACTGCATTGAAGCAGCCTGGTGACCGGTGCGACGCAACAGCCCTCCGAACGCCGTAGTGTACACGTGCAAGCGACGTCATGCCAGTAATTATGTAGTAGGCTCTTCGGCGAAAGTGCCCGACTACAACAGTAAGCTTCCTTTTACCATGTTCTCCGCAGAAAACTTAAGTTAAAGCATCTCACCTCGCCTTTCCTTTTTCAACCTCCTTTTCCCGAGCAATCTCTCTCAACCGTTGGATAACAGGCTAAGTAAAACACGCTCCTGGTTGTTATATCTCTAAATGGGATGAAATAATCGTGCGGGCCGCTAGCCACACCAAATTTCTTTGTGAAAACCCTCCGGTATGAGCCGTTTTGGCCTTTACTGTACCACAGGGTTGTACGAAGTACTGTGGCGACCATAAAATGCGGGATGACCGGCGCGTACCAAACTGACCGTCTGGATCACGTCCCTGATGGGCGAGTGACCACGAGTTTCTGTGTAGAGCACACACGAAAATCAACCCGTCCTCCTCGCCAGCTGGGGCGTGGCCTCCCGATCCCCTTTATCTCTCTCTTGCAACGCTCTCCGTCGTCTTCCGAAGTCGAGAAGGTCCCGCGTGGTATCACAGGGCGCTCTCTGTGATACTACCATTCTGGCCGTACCCAAGAACGGACGGGGAGGCGCACGCCATAATGTTCAACATAGAGGGAAGGCTCAAGTAATATGCGGACTTGCGCGAGATGTCCACGAGGTACCTCATCGAGAGCGACAAGGTGATCGAGGAGGAAGAAGAGGCCGGCGCCATCCTGGAAAATCCGAAATCCCACCGCCCATTGGAGCTCTCCGTGAATCCAATCCCCACGTTCAACTACGAGCAAAACAGCCGGGATATGGTACTAGAGAGCATGAAACATGTCTTCAAAGGGTGGTTGGAGAATAACACCCACCAGAATTCAAACATTTCAGCCGTCGAGCGCTCGCTCGAGAGGGACTGGACAGGGAGAGTCTATGAAATCTTCAAGGTATGGGAGGGTGGGAACAGTCGGGAGCGGGGCTGCAGCGAGCTCGGCCTACAAAGGCTACCAATCGGCAAAGAGGGGTTCAATATGAACGAGCGTCAGGCGGGGGTTCCGGCGCTCAAGGAAGGTTTCCGCGACGTGATGCACGAGGCGTTCCAAGAACCGATTAAGTCAATAATGGGGAGAAGCGGGAAATTTTTCCTTCATTGCGCGCGGCATGTGAAGTGATAAGTCCGTGAGATGTAAATATTCAAGGCGGCGGAAGTTATGAACTTGAATGCGACGTTCCGAAAGGGCCATGGCATCCTTATAGGGCACTATGTGCTACGGGCTGGTTACGAGATGCGCGCATCGTCTGCGTTACATTCCACGCAGCTGTTGGAATCGGACGTGTAAGAGGGGCGGCGCAGGACTAAAAAGAAAAAATAAATCAAGAAGGTTTGTACTGTGTAGTGAGTGATGGCGTTGTAGTACGGCGCAAAGGGGCCTGCGCATCGGACGCCGGGGACTGCTACACGTGTGCTACACCAAAGGTACCTAAATTTCGTTGGCACTTCGGCACTCCGCCACTCGGTGGGACTAGTGGTAACGGAATACAGCGCACGGTGGGGCTCCACTACTCCGCTACTCCGCCATTAGAAGGTGTCACAGCCGCTGGTTGTTCAGGCTCGGTGTGATGCTCACTAGTTGGTGCCAACGTATCTTAGGCCTACGGGAGGTACTGATTGCCTTATTGAGGGTTGCAGTACGGCGCGAAGGGGGCCGCGCACCGACGTTGGAAAAATTGACACGTGTACGCCCACCTCGGGTGGTCGGAATCGACTGGCACTTCGCCATTCCGCCACTAGGGCCGGGCACACTCTGGTGACTGTAAGGACTCTGCCACTTCGCTACTCTGCTACTATGGAGTGTCGTGGCTGTAGATTGGTCGGGTTGGGTGGTTCGTTTATTGGGTGCTACGGTTGTATGTTAGGCTCAAAGTTAGGGCACACTACCCTATCTGAGGGGGTCTAGGTTAATGCACTCGGAATTATGGAGGATACTGTAAGTGCCAGTGGCACTCTGTGTAGTTAGTTTTTGGGGTTTTTTTCCTTGGGCAATTCTGGGACATCAGCCCCGCCTTGGGTGCTAACCCAGCCGCTACAAAAGATTGCTGGGCGCCGCCTGGTTTGGGTTAAAGAGAG
>JAVCKV010400898.1:0-12802 GCA_032274145.1 Herpochondria borealis | reverse complement strand
AAAAAGTTCAAGGTGCCCAAATTGGTCAACTCCTCCTCACCTTCGACACGATTTGATGGAGGTGACATTCATGGCAAGCGGGAGGATGAATTGGACTTTCCAGAGCAATACGTGGCTCTGTACGCCGAAACCAAGGCTGTCGCCGAACGACTCGTCACTCAAGCATGCTGCTGCAACGAGTTGCGGACCGTGTCCGTCTCACCGCATCAAGTGTATGGACCTCACGATGGACTGTTTTTACCGCAGTTGTTGTCCGCCATGGGCAATGACCGTCTGCGCATCTTTGGAAGGGGTGACAATCTGATTTCAGTGTGCTACATTGACAACTATTGTCACGGACTCTTGTGCGGAGCCGACGCGATTGAGAAACCAGATTCACCTGCCTTGGGCAAGTTTTACATCATTACCGATACCAAACCTGTGGCTGTGTGGGATATCCTCAACGATGCAGGCGTGGAAATGGGATTTTCCGATTTGAAGCTCAAGCTGCGACTTCCAACCATAGTCTTGTACGCCATTGCCTACCTTTGCAGCATCTACACCATGTTGACGGGAACCAAGACCAAATTGACACCCTTTACCGTGCACATGATGACGATGCATCGCTACTTTTCACCCGATTTGAGCCGACAGGATCTAAACTATGAACCACTGTACGAGTTCAACGACTCGTGGCGTATCACCAAGGACTGGTTCAAGGCGTATTGGCTACCAAAGTTCAAGAAGAATCAACAGCACGAATCTGCCCAGCATGTCAGTAGTACACGCGGGAAAAAAGATTGAATAGGCCCCCAGCCAGTAGGTACCTTAGATACCGCTTCACAAATCCTAGGTCAACCTTGCATTATGATACTAGTAATGCTTCGTCTCCGGAAGGTGTACACCCGGCGGGCATCAGCTCTCCTAATAGCGGTCAAAAGTCCCCGCTCGCGAGATTCACAATACCGCGTTAACAGATACGTAGTATACAGCATTATAAAATTATCTCCCCAACGTTGGGTTCTAAACAATATCGAACATGTAAGAGTCACGAATGCACCATATACTGTGCATTCACCAATAGATATATCATAAGCATTTGGTGCAGCAGCTGCACTCAATTTCAGGCGTTTCTCCTTTGCAGTCTGCGGATAACTCGGCCAACGTGGTGATACAAAGACCCGAGCAGCAAAAGGCATCACTGATGCTATTGAATGTTTGCCCTGTTAAATTGTTGTGGTACAGTCGGAGATAATCTTTTATAAAAGTTAGCAGATGCATCAGAGAAAGCAGATTAGACATCATAGGATGGCATCACTTGGAAGTCTTCTGTGCTGCTTGGCACCAAATACAAAATGACAATGAATGCTTACCTAACCTCCTGATGCCAGCAAGTTCTCTTGGAATTTGCCCGGTTAGCTCGTTCTCGTCCAAATAGAGAAACAAAATACTCTGCAGATTTCCAAGCTCACTTGGAATAGTGCCGTTGAGATTGTTTGCACTGAAATCAAGTCTCTCTGTGACGTCAACGAGCAAATGCATGGTATATTTTGGTAAGCAAACAAATAATAGCAACGACAAGGTGCTCTTTCTTGACTTACCCAGGTTAAATAGCGATCCGATTTCGGAGGGGATCTGCCCTGTCAACTCGTTGCTATTGAAATGAAGGTTGGTAAGAGATTGAAGGTTTCCTAACTCGCTCGGGATCATGCCACTGAGGTTGCAATAGTCAAAGTCAAGATAGGCTGAAAGTAACATATGGACACGATGCAGACATGAGAGACAAACGTACAAGTCAGCTCATACGGGAGTATCTGTTCTCTCTGGTCACACGCAGCAACACTTACCGAGCCGCGACAAATGTTCCAATCGAGATGGTATGGGGCCCACGAGGCCACTGTCTGAGATAAAGAGCCTTGTGACTCGCCCAGAGCCGCCTTCGCAGAACGCTCCTTCCGAGTCGGCGTTCCATTGACAGGCGGATCTTTGCGGAGAAAGAAAATTGCGCCCCCACGCCGTGCCATTGGCGGAAAAGTAGAGGGAAGCCAGAACGAATCGCTCGACAATCATCCAGTCTTCAATGAGTGGATCATCTAAGAGAACATCATCTTCTTCCAGTAGCCACTTCCAAGCCTTGTGCTCGGGTGTTGTCGTATCCATCAACAGTGCAATGCCAACGAGTTCCTCTACAACCCGGTACAGTTGACTCACAGAGGGCGTCGTCGATGGGGAAAGTGTCGATGGAGAAACAGACATGGATGGAGAGCGAGATGGTACGGGACTTCTCGTGGGCATGATGGGCTCGGCAACGACTTGAGGATTGTTGGAAGATGATGACAAGCCTAGCCCCAAACCAATTCCAGCCGCTACTACTACAACCACCAAACCGAGGACCCACCACTTGCGGTTCGTGTTACGCTTTTCTTCGTCTTGCACAATGTCAGCTTGGACTGCATCCTTCAAAAGATCTTCTCGTGTCTTTTGTGCTGCATCGTCTCGGGCTTGTTGCACTCGACGCTCGAGCTCTCGGCTCTCCACGTCCGGGTCACCAACCAAGGTAGCCTCTAGAGTCAATGGATGATCGTCGGTTTCTGTCTGGCTGGCATTCATACCAGGGACAGAGACAGCACCAGGACCAATGGAGGACGATGAAACATCTGCACTGGCAGTAGACGATCCAGCACGTGGTTGCAAGCTGTCGTCCCCGCGACGATGCGGTTCTTGTGCGTTTCCAAACGTTAGTTCGAGCCCTCCTTCCTTGCGACCCTTCTTACTTTGCTTCGCTGTCATCTTGGCGGACGAGTCGTCCAAGCGGGGCGGATTCTCCACGGGCATTTCTTCTGGGAGCAGCACGGTTCGTTTCGCGCGAGCCTTGGCCTCATCGTCAACCGAGAGAATGGCACTGTTGGAGGGCTCTTCGCAGGGCATTTCCTCCAAATCGTCAGACATGATTGTTGCTTGGTGTGCTGGTGAAGGGAGAAGTTGTGTCGACTGCTTTGAGAGTGAATGAATGAGTCGCTCGAACGCAAACAGTTTGTTGCTTGAGCAGTTATAATCAGTGTTGCTTTTTGCGAATGTACATGTATCTTTTCATCGCGCAGCTTACACGTTTAGCTTCAAGAAGTGGCTGCTCTCTATTAGTGTAGTAACAAGGAGTACGTACACTGTACGCTTTTCCACCGTGCATGTACATGTCACACACGACCGACGCGAACCTTGTAACCAAGACAAAAATAAAGCATGCTCACCTACCCCTAGAGTATGGTTTACAAGACGACCTAACGGAAATGGTTAAACATGTACTCACTACGACCCGAAGGGTTTGTACTCAATTGAGTACCCTTTTAATAAGTACAACGGTAGAATAGACAACTAGCGAGGCTGACTCGTGGAAAAAGAGGACACATGTGGGTAGGGTATCCGAAAACAATAGCTCCATCAGAATAGGTTGACCAGGATACGCGTACGCCTACCATATACCTAGCAGTAGACTAATCATCAAGTTGCAATGCCATGCTTGGTGCTGTGTAATTGTTGTCGCTACTTAGTAATAAGTGCACTACTTCCATGTTCACGATGGATGATCGGTGAAACGGTAGCTAGTGTTGTCGTGCTCCCTAAGGTAGTGGATGTGCTGAGGTTCTTCTACGTGTAGTTGCTTGTCCTGGGAGTTTCGTAGCGCACCACTCAAAGATGTGGCTGTTGGCAGATGACTGCAGATGTAGGTTGGTTATGGATTCTGGGTCTTTGGCTAGCGAACTCGTTCGGTGTTTATGCACATGCCGCAGTCGTTGGTGGTTTGAGAAGACGTGCATTCAGAAGAAACGCAATTCTCTGCAAATAGAATTCTTCGTCTGGGACAAACTGGTTACAATATCGCGAAAGATCCTCCAGACACCATAGATAGTATCCGACTTGATCATATTCTCCTTTTTCTTGATGAAGTAAAGCCAGATTGTTGAGCGATGCCATACTAAGTCGAGCAAGGACTGCATTATTATCAGAGCGCGCTGGTTCTTGACGAATCAATGGAGCCGTTACATCGTAGCATAATTTGTAAAGCATCGCAGCTTGCATCCTTGTCTGGTAGATTTCGAGCAACGTTATCTTTTGGTCACTAGAGGCTTTCAAATGTTTGCAAAGGGCTCGGTTGAACATGAGTATTCCTGCAAGGCAACTAATCTCCTCCATTGTCAGGGGGGAGTCGTCGTCGTCGTCAAATGGGGTCGTAACAGGGAATGCCCTGCAGAACATGAATGGATTATTTGGAGCTCCTGCTCTGGATGCACGTTCTGGTACTAAAACTGGAAGACGAGGTGCACATGATCGAAGTTGGTGCTGCTCCCGTGGTGCCAATCTTCGATGGTCTAGCAAGAGCTGGTTTGCCTCGCATAGACTTGACTGAAAGTCTGAGCAGTATGACTCCATCTTCATGATTTTGATCACTGCATGCATAGCCCCATCAAAGACAGTAACAGCCTCATCCATCTTGTTGTGAACACAAAATTCCACGCCTAGATTGATAAGGTCTGTCACATACTTTTTTTGCTCCATGGCTGCAGCAGGACGTTGTGCCATACGAACTGTGGGAATTGTTGTGGGTGTAGCTTTTCTGGTTTGACCTTGCGTTGTATGCACGTCTTGATCTAACTGATGTGGTGTACCTCCCAATCAGTATAGTCTAGTCTAAGAGTGAGGGTATGAGAGGGTGTTGCGTGCGAAAGTTATCTGATCGTATTGTGACCTTCTAGACACGCTCCCAAAACAAGTCTGGGCATGGAAGAACAAGGCAGCACACGTCCTCTTCCTCGGAGCATCTAATAGCTCCGCGGTACGACTTTCGCCAGACTATTCTCCGTTTTCTGCAGACTTTTTCGCGGAACGCAGTCTTGTTATCAGGGAATCAATCGTAGCAGAAGGCACAGAGTGCACGTGTTCCGATCAAGTCATGTCCCCGCGTGCATTGTGGGAGGTGGAGAAAGGGAATGAAGACACGCAATGCAATCTCTTGCGGAGAAACTTTCCGTTCTGTGGTTTCTAGAGAATTCCTGAAACAAACCGGACACCATTCAAAGTCACTTCCTATCTCATAATATATGCACCCACCCTAACTGAACCGCCTAGTCCTAGGCAAGTAAGCCAACCTCGATCGTGTCGTGGATCATCCTATATTCAAATGAGCCAAAGACAGAGGAAACGAACCAAAGAGAAACTGAGGCGAGACGATTTGAAGGTCGCCATTGAGCAACTCCACGACTACTTGCTCCAGCACGACGACAACTTTCGTAGAGAATCCGATCGTCGAACGTCCATGGTAGCTTCATCGGTACGTACTGCAAGACGAAGCACAGCAAACGGTCAAGAGCACTTGGCCTTTACGAAGGTCGAGATCATCAACCAAGCGATTTTTACCATCCATGCAACCATCACAGAGAACGAAGAGTTGAAGGCGGCTACCAGATCAGATTCAGCTACTGGTGAGTCCCAGCCAGCCACACGAGTTGCATCGATACCAAGTCCAGTGTTTCACCAAGGCGTGGGACCTCTGAACATAAACCCGGCTTCTACCAACCTAAACGTACATGTATCAGATCAACCCGTCTCTCATCCTAGTCTTCGGACGAGTTCAAGTCTCTCGATAAACAGATCAGCGAGTCGAGAGACGGAGCATTGTTACCAAGAGCAAGGATGGCAACATCCTGGATTACTCAATCGCAACCAAGGGCATGCTCTCCGTCGTGACGAAGCAGCATTACACACTCTTCAACAGAGGGCGTTGCATCGAGCAGCGATCATCCAACAGCAGGACGTGGCCCTAGCTGCCCTTAATAGCGTATCACCGCATTCCGGGCAGCATCGCGTTCAGCGGAACCAGGCACTCTTGGTACTAGCGCAAAGAGCTTCTGCTGTTCGATCAGCAAACAATTCCCCAGAGGTCTGTGAACCTTCGCTCGACTACACGTAGTCAGCAGAGTAACGAGAACAATTGCCGCTTCCGCGGGAAGGGCAAGTAGGTTAGATCTCCAAGACAACCTATTTCGATAGCTTCTATTCTTGTGATGTTGCCTTTGTCTGGATCGACGCCATGGCGCTCTGTTGTTAACTTGTACATAATTATATTAACGGCTTGGCCGTCGAAAGAAGAAGCTTGACGCAGCATTCCAAGAGGGATGAGATCTCCCCACTTTCACAGTTGTGTCCGACAACTGGTGTTGCCCGCGGTCTGTGGAACAATAACGCCGAATACTACTCCTGTGAATAGTCCCAGATGCTAAGAGAATTCACGGACCTGTCCCAAAGGCGCAGCACGAAATCACTTTCTACGTGGCTTAGCCAGGAACGCATGCTTTATTGTTCCGTGGGTTCTCTTATTGAATTACACTTGATAGGAATAACACCGCAAGTAATTTGATATATAACCGGGAGATTTCAAAACTCGCGGCATGCTTGATGGCTGGGCCGTTGCCATCATACAGTACTGCTATGCTACATAAAATGTATGTGTAGACGTGCAAAGAACATAATGCGACGAGAACACTCCCACCCGTCCCAAAGAATCAATCCTGTCCAGAAGTGGCAAAAGACGCATCATAATATTCCGTCATGCTAGCATGCGTTTGTCTGATTCCTTGAGCCCTGTTCCCTGTTACTTATGGCAGTCGGAGTATTAGTAGAGAGTGGCATCTGCTACTTCGGTAACACGTGTACATGTACATCTGGCTTCCGATGTTCTTTTCGTTTACATTGTTCTCTGCATCAGTTTATGATCTGTCATAAAACTTGGCACTCGCCACACGACATGTTAATGGGCACAGCAATGGGATGTTCTCTGTCCTTTGCGAGTTCTCATATTCGCAGGATTACATGATACTCAGTTTTCTGTAACTTCTCTGAAACAGAAAACGGTATCGGGCAAATTTGGCAAGTTATAACCATAGTGTCGGTATACACTACATGTACGTGCGATGTAGTTACTACGCACTTCCAATGGGACAGCTTTTGACACAACTATCTCTAGAGGGAAACTGTTGCGTCCCGTACTATCTAGTCTAGTCTCTAGCTAGAGGGGTATGTCCGGCTACAACAGTTCAACACGTTCATGTTTACGTTTGTTTGCAGCAATCTTTGCCTGTCTACTAGAACCCTTGGACTTACTTCAGGTCCATATCAAAGAGATAATATCGTCATTTGCATCAACTTCATCACCCATTTGGTCTTCTGAGATTAGTAGTCCAGTGGTGTCCTCCATAATTGGGAGGTGTTGCTGCTCTGGCGCGTTCAATTTCGGGCAAACGGCGGGTGTTGAACAGTCACCGTATTCGTGGTGGTTCTCCTTGAGGTCCTTGTACACATGTTTGACGTAGGCGTGCCGCCTCGTTCTCATCACGTTGGCCAAGCTGGTCGTCGTCGTAGGACTCATACTCTGCTCCTGCTCGAGCATGAGCTTTTACTATTACTCATGACGTTGACAATCCTGACAAATATGTTATAATCTCGTTGTTCAGCAGCAACCTCATCCTCAAGAAGTTGAGGTTGGAATCGGAACGCTTAGCTTGAATTTGACGGGAGCGCTCCTCTTCTCGGTTTCCATGTTGCTGGGGCGTTCTTCTGGTGGATGAAGGAAGCTATTGTTGTGATGATGAGTGGCATATATGGCTTTTCCTTACGTCTGAACCTCTCCATCTGTTCGCTACAGCCAGCAGCAACCTGGGTTCAGGAAACATGTTCATTGCGGGATACATAGCTGATGGAGAAAATGTGAGATTATTTGAATTTTGAATGGTTGGTATTCTTGTGCGCCAGTGAGTTTGATTCCACAGTTCCGTGATGAGGCCCGTGGACATCATGGCATGTCGCCATGCTTGTGGCCTTTTATAGGAGCGCATAGGCAACACACTCTCTGTCCATCGCCTGAGACGCATATAAACTTCGATCCAAGAGCTTCTTCTTAAAATGCTAATTGAGCAATCATCAATGTGATGGGGTTACGCCGCAACACTTGTTTGACTTGGCGCTTCCTCACTACTACTTGCCAAGTGCTCCAGTTGAAACACCCACGCATGATGTTGACAAGAATCGGGTGTCAGGGGTGGAACTGTCACTACAATGCCACCCGACGAAGCAGCCCTCCACTGCACCTCACCGTGGTGACCCAACATGGTGACTCGCGTCGCGTTCGTGGATGTGGGTGCGGATAGATGTAATTCATTACCCGGCCACTCTGTCGCGAGTGCATATACAATGGTTGCATCCTTGCTCATGGTATAGTACGTTGTATTATTCTCTTGTTGCGCCACGGGCCACGGTCGTGTCGCATAGATTGCTGCACCATTGGTCGTTAGCCACGCTCCAATTTCCAACAATCGTTGCACAAAGGCCACTGGCAAGGTTCCATCGGCACGCGGGCCGACATTGAGTAAAAAGTTACCATTGAGAGCAACTGTATGGATGAGCGTGTGTACAAGGTCGGTCGTCGAATGATAGTCACTCAGAGTTGCGTTGCGATTGTAGCCCCATGATGTTTTGTCCATGGTGTAGCACGATTCCCACTTGGTATTTTTCATTGAGTTGGGTTGATAACCATCGTTGCAATTATAATAACTTCCGTGCTTGCAGGAGGTTTCCGAACCCCATCGATCGTTCCAGACAACTGTATCCTTGACTTTGGAGGACGTGGCGAGCCACGCTAGAAATTCCTTGGTGCCCCAATAGTCGGACGGGGCGTCCCAGTTACCATCGCTCCAAAGGAGTTCGGGTTCATGTTGCTCGACAAGGTCGTATAGTTCGGGAATCGTCTTGAGTTTCGGAAAGTCGGTAGTCGTGTAATTGTTTTGCTGATCTTTTGTATAGAGTGGATTGTACCACTCCAAGAGACTGTGATAGATTCCAAACTTGACGGGAAGAGAAGTCTGAGGAGATGTCGTTTGTTTGACCTCTTTGGCCAAGTATCCAAGTAGGTCTCGTTTGGGACCCACATCCATGACATTCCATCCCCACGTCGTTGGCGTCGCTTCTCGAGAGTCCCACATGCAGTACCCCTCGTGATGTTTGGAAGTCAGCACCACATATTGAGCTCCAGCGTTGCCAAAGACGTCGGCCCACTCTTGTGGTCGATAGAACGTGGCATCGAATCGATGTGCATAATCTTGATAGGAGAATCGAGGTCCTTCCGTCTTGTTGACAAACTCTGTATATTCTTTTTGCTGATTGTGCCAGTGGTACCAAAACCATTCTGAGCCAAAGGAGGGTACGGAAAACACGCCCCAATGTAAGAAAATACCAAATTTGGCATCATTGTACCATTCAGGAAGTGGTCGACTGTCGAGAGACTCCCATGTGGGTTCATACGAGTGGCAAACGAGGGGAAGGAGGAGGAGGGAGGCGATGATGATAGTCTTCATGGTTCATGAGAATCTTTTGTGACTTGGATCTTGCGTGAAGATGAAGATACATCGTACCGGTACTGTAACGGACAGTATCTACTACTGGGGAAAATGGGAATTTGGAATTTCAATTTCCATATCAACAAGTGCTTGCAACGGACAGCATAGCTTGATGGCCGTCTCATAAACTCCACGACGAATAAGATAGCGCAGCAAGAGCCCTGCTTTGCGTTTGCAACAATGATCCTCAAGGATGATGCTCTACTAGAAAGACGAAGGATATTTTACACTGAACAATCTCACTATTTTTGGTGAAAAAGATGCAAGAACCAAAACAAGCAACAGCAACCTTGCAGAGTCACCGTCGTGGATGACACGACCCCGCCAAGTCGCCTAAAGTGGCAATGCAAAACGTAAACTTCATGTATATATATAACATACTATGTATTGCAAGTTTCAAGCTGCCCTCTTTAACACCGAAATTTTTAACTCTCAACTGCACATGATGTAGTACACGCAAACATTTTTTAATACCTTCACCCCTTAATTCTCCTTCTTGTCAGCACCTGACAATGGCACCTCCAGTCCATTCTCTTGACAAAATTTGGGCAACCAATTGGCCTTGAACCATTCCTTGGTAATCTTCCACGAATCTTCAAACTGAACCACTGGTTCATACTTTAAATCCTCTCGAGACATTGCAGGAGAAAAGTATCGATGAATCGTCATCATGCGCACAGTAAAGGGAGTCAGCTTGGTTTTCTTGCCCGAAAGGAGCGTGTAGAATTTGCAGAGATAGGCAATGAAATACAAGAGACCCACGGGGAGATGAAATTTCGACTTTAAATCACGAAATCCCATTTCCATGCCTGCTTCATTCAAAATGTCCCATAAAATCACTGGTTTCGTATCCGTAATGATATAAAATTTGCCCAACGCTGGAGAGTTGGCATCCTCAATGACATCTGCTCCACACATGAGACCATGGCAGTAATTATCAACGTAGCAGACACTAATTTGTTTGTCGCCTTGACCAAAGATGCGCAATCGACCATTGCCCATGGTGGACAGGAGCGAGGGCATAAAGAGCGAATCGTGAGGACCATAGACTTGGTGGGGCGAGACGGACACGGTCCTCAATTCCTTGCAACAGGCGGCCGTGACGCGGCGTTCGGCTTCTGCCTTTGTTTCGGCGTACAAGGCAACGTAAGACGACGGAAAGTCCAATTCATCTTCGCGCTTGCCATGAATGTCACCTCCATCAAAGCGTGTCGAAGGTGAGGAGGAGTTGACCAATTTGGGCACCTTGAACTTTTGGCACGCGTTAATAATGTTTTGGGTTCCCTCCACATTGACCTTGTGGTACATTTGAGCCTCATGAAAGGGTCCCACAAGAGCTGCAATGTGGTAGACGACATCAATGTGGGGCACCAAGGCAAATGCTCGCTCGACGGCCTTGACAGACGTCAAGTCACCATCCTCCTTACCGTTGCAATGAATGAATCTTCCGTTATATTCCTGTTCCTTGAGGTGAAATCGTGCTTGCAGTTCCTCGTTCGGAGACATGATATCAAACAAAATCACCGTCGAGGCTCCTCGTTCGAGCAACAGTTCTGCGAGACGAACACCACAGAATCCAGAGGATCCTGTCACTAACGCGACAGACCCAGGAGTCGTTTGAAAACCAGCTGCTGTTGTTGAGCTGGTGATGGCCATTATTAGTTTCAAATTTGTTATCAACAGTGAAGGATGTTCCAAAGTGGTGGCAATGTAACAAAAAGTGATCTCAGAGATCATTCCAACGCCGCGCCCACCACATTTACGTAACCGTTGCCTATGTTTGTGACGTAGGAACGACTAGGAACTACCGCAAAATCCTTCAGCTTCCAGAGAATTCCAGCCTCATCATACATTCAACATGATCAGCTGGCACGAGATAAGCTGGGGGTGCTGCTCTGTTCCAATGTATTGAGTCTCTAGCTAGTAATAGTCATACTCTAACAAACAATAAAAGCGCTCGAGATCCCATCGTAGAACTCTGATGGCTGGACATCAAGGGAGCTCGAGCAACGCAATGCAATCTGTTTGTTCGACTGTCTGTCTGTTTGAACAAGCCATCCTGTTTTGCATCCTGACATTGTCATTGCTGTGATCTGTTTCTGTCAGAGTTGCTCTTATGTTGTAGAAGAAGAAGGCAGATGAGCATGCGACGACAAGACGTACGGGGTTCCGTTGCAGGTATAGTCGTTGTGATGGCAGTTCTTTACACAGCGACAACAAGGATGCAACCCGCTAGAATAGCACCGGAGCAACAATCAAGAATGGCTGGTGCATCGGCATTGGCATCAGCCGAGCTACCAACAATACTGAATGCTACAGAGTGCGGGAAACGATTGGATGCCATGGATCAAGTCTTTGATTACCAACGAGATGCACGTCAAAAGTTATATGCCGAATCGCGAGCCCCGACCGACCTGACCACACTGTTCGATCCGTACGAACCTGAAGCAGTCTGTTTGACCGAAGAACGCTTTGGAGGAACATATCGCTATGGATCTCTTGGAGATGGCCCCAAATTCGTATGTGGTATGGAAACACTGGACCCAAAGGATTGTCTTGTTTACAATGTAAGTACGTTCGTTCGTTCGTTAGTTTTTTGGACAGACAGCAGTATCAGCTATTAGTTACGCTTTTTTAAGTGTCCTCGTAGTTCTCGTTAACAGACAAACACAACGCTCACACAACACAACGCTCACACGCACACACACATATCAGGTTGGTAGCAACAATGAGATTGATTTTGAACAAGCCATTTCGCAAGAGATTGGGTGTGAAATTCACACCTTTGACCCCACATTATCGGAGCCATATATTGGATACAATTATTCGCACTTTTACCCATGGGGTTTGGGGGTGGAGAATCAAACGATCAAAACGTTCAAGCCACGAGTCATGGTCTTTCAAACCAAATCCATTGCTCAAATTGTCCGCGAGTTGGGTCACACGGACCGCCAAATTGATATTCTCAAAATGGACTGCGAGGGATGCGAGTACGAAGTCATGCCCTTGGTATTCCATGCCATTCAGAATGGAACGATGCAAGTCATTTCTCAAATTCAGATTGAGCTTCACAAGGTGAAAAAAGGCGACGGCACACCAAGACGGTGGTTTCGAAAGCTCCGAAAATTCTTTCAATCTGCGGATGATGCGGGGTATCGTATCTTTCACAAGGAACGAAACCATTGGGGTTGCAGTGGGCATCGTTGCGTCGAATATTCGTTGGTGCACAAATCATTTCTGCGGAAGGCCAATGCGGCCGTCGTGTGTGGTCATTAAGAGTATTCTTCTTCCAAGGTGGTGCCAAGCTAGATTGTTGGTGATGCTTACTAGCCTATACTTGGCTGCTACTTGAAATATGCGGCTGGGTGTTGAAAACTAAC
>JAVCKV010400787.1:0-12804 GCA_032274145.1 Herpochondria borealis | reverse complement strand
GTTTGACATCGTTACAGCTACAGAAGAACTTCCTAAAAGGAACACTTTTCGCGCCGGATCCAGAAGCTACCGACGACGATCGGCTGAACATCGCGCCTGATCCTGTTGCAGGAGATAACGAGGATGATGGGCTGAACGTGGGTTTGGGGGGATCAGTGGGATCGGTATCGACAACGCAAAGGACGCTCCCGCCAAACGTCAAGTTGTTGAATGTTGCCGCAAATGACTTAACAGGCTCTATCCCCATGGATTTCGGGTCTCTTACAAACTTGGAAACTTTCGATGTGTCAGCTAACCAGCTTAAGGGTACCATTCCGGTCTCGATAGAAGAGCTTTCCAAGCTGCAAGTTTTCGTTGCAAGGGACAACCAGCTCTCTGGCACGATCCCCACAGAGCTCAGTGTCCTGACCAAGTTGCGGGTCCTCAATGTCGGAACGAATCTTCTGACAGGTGCTATTCCTGACTCTTTCGGAAGTACAACTGGCTTACAAGTTTTCGACACTGCGAATAATCGGTTGACTCTCACAATCCCAGACTCGGTCAGTGAAGTACAAGGTTTGCGAGTCTTCGTTGTGGCGAACAACTCTCTCACTGGCCAAATACCAAGCCCAGCGATACAGAGGATGCTAAAGCACTACGACGTTTCAGGAAATTTACTCACTGACACGATTCCTACAGCGTTTGGGGATTTAACCAACCTTCGAACGCTATCACTCGGAAGGAACCGTGTGATGGGTGGCAGCTTTCTATCTTCACTCCTCAACGTAGGGCATCTTTCACGACTCGAGCTCAGTGTGTGCGATCTAACGGGCACCTTGCCTTCCAGCTTCTTTGATAGCGCCACCAGTCTGACATCGATCATCCTGGAAGGCAATCGGCTGAGCGGAACCATTCCTACGGCACTTTTTTTGCTGTCGAAGTTGGAGGTATTTGATGCAAGGGGTAATCTTTTGGGTGGGTCGCTACCGGATTCCATGCGCCATTTAATCAGCCTGGAGGTCCTTCGCCTTGAACAGAATTCCTTCACTGGCACGATTCCGACAACGCTCGAGAATCTGACCAGCTTACGAGAGTTTGTTCTGGATGGGAACGTTGGGATCAGTGGCACGCTACCATCCTCGCTTTTTCGCCTACCCCGCCTCTCTAGGCTGGCGTTGGAGGATTGCAATCTCTCAGGAGTCCTACCCTCGAATATCGGAGAGGCAACTAGTTTGACTGTGTTATCTTTCCGAAGGACTGGTCTCACTGGCACAATCCCTGCCTCGCTCAACAAGTTGAGAGCGATGATAGCTATTTTTCTGGATGACAACGTGCTGACTGGGACACTGCCCTCAGTGGACAACATGCTGTCTGTTAGATTTATCGTTTTGTCGACTAATCTTTTGGTGGGAACCATTCCACCGCACTACGGAAACTTGCAAGCACTCGAGCAGATGGTACTTTTCTCTAACAGATTGAGTGGCACGGTTCCAACTTTCTCCGAGGACAACAGTCTCGAACAGCTTTACTTACATGACAATTTACTGGAGGGTAACATTGCACATATATTTGACAGCGTACCAGACACATTGGTTGCATTTGGTATAGGAGGCAATGCGCTGACAGGATCCGTACCAACAACCATTGGGGATTTCCGTAATCTAGAGTTTCTGGTGCTGACTGGAAGTCCCCTCCTGAATGCTACAATCCCAATCGAGGTAAGTTGTATCAATGCAATTATGTAATGTGGACTGTTTTGTGGCTGGTCCCCGTGCTAACACAACTAGGGATATAGCTAGGGCTCCTGAAGAGGCTCGAATTTCTCAGTCTTCGTCAGTTTGGTCTCCAAGGAACGCTCCCGTCGGAGCTAGGATTACTGACGTCATTGACTCAGCTATACGTGACCGACAGCTCCCTTAATGGCACAATCCCAAGAGAGTTTGGCCTGTTGACGTCGCTGACTCTACTGCGTATAACCGGCAACTCACTTAGTGGCACAATCCCGAGAGAGCTGGGGAGTCTCCAAGAAATCCAGAACGTCCGCTTTGATGATAACCGTCTCACTGGCACCATACCAACCGAGCTTGCCAATCTCCCAAACCTCAGTAAGTCACGTAATACTGACGCATGGTCTGCAGCTACCGCGTGCGTGGATAGACTAACCTTGTACAATCTGCAGCTCAGCTTCACCTTCAACTAAACGATTTGAATGGTACAATCCCCACGGAACTGGGTCAATTGTCGAGTCTAGTTGGTCTCTCTCTGTTTCAGTGTCGCCTCCAAGGGACACTTCCATCTGAGCTGGGCTTAATGACTTCGCTGACATTTCTAGCAGTCTACGACAACCATCTTACTGGCACAATCCCAAGAGAGATTGGCAATCTACATGCGATGGATATTTTGTACTTTAATAACAACCAGCTCACCGGCGCAGTACCAAGCGAACTTGCCAGTCTCCCAAACCTCAGTAAGTGTGTGTTACTAGTTCATGATGTGCAACTTTGGTGTACACTTACCCAATGCAAACTGAAGCGGAGCTTCACGTGCATCTTAACGATTTCAACAGTACAATCGCCACAGAGCTGGGCCAATTGTCGAAGCTCACCGGTGCCGAATTTTCTAGCTGCGGTCTCCGAGGAACACTACCGTCAGAGATGGGCTTGTTGACGTCGCTGACTTTCCTGAGTTTTAGCAGCAATGATCTGACCGGCAGCATCCCGAGAGAGATTGGCAAGCTGCAGGCAATGGAAAGAATGTCCCTTGATGATAATCGCCTGACTGGTACAATATCCAGCGAACTTGCCACCCTCCAAAACCTCAGTAAGTTCTGCGATACTCAATCATGATGCACATCTTTCGCGTTCACTTACCCAGTACGAACTGCAGCGTTGCTTCTAGTTGACGAAAACACTTTGAGCGGTACAATTCCTACAGAGTTTGGCCAGCTGTCGAATCTCTACAGCCTCGATTTTTCCAGATGTAGTCTCCAGGGAGCACTGCCGTCGGAGATTGGTTTGTTGACTGTGCTTACGTATTTGTCTGTCTATGATAATGCTTTTACTAGCACCATCCCAAGCGAGCTTGGCAATCTCCGGGAAATGGAAAGGATGTTCGTTGATGGCAACCGTCTCGCTGGCACGGTACCAAGCGAGTTTGGCCTGTTGACATCTCTGAAGGAGTTGGATCTAAAGACAAACATTCTTACTGGCGCAATCCCGAGTGAAGTCGGCCATCTACAGGGCATGATGTGGATAAACTTTGCGTCTAACCAGTTCACTGGAACAGTACCTACCGAGCTAGGTTTGATGACATCGCTCACCTTCTTGAATCTTCTAACGAACATATTTACTGGCACAATCCCGAGCGAAGTTGGGAATCTACAGGAAATGTTGGCGATCGGCTTTGGAGACAACCGTCTCTCAGGAACACTACCCACAGAGCTAGCCTTGATGACATCACTAACATTTTTCGCCGTTGGATCCAACCGTCTCACGGAAACAGTACCCACTGACCTAGGCTTGATGACATCACTGTCTTACCTGAGTCTAGATGCGAACATTTTCACAGGAAATATTCCGAGCGAAATTGGCAATCTACAGGAGATGTTGGAGATCAGCTTTGTATCCAACCGTTTCACTGGAACAGTACCCACCGAGCTAGGATTGATGTCATCACTGGCGCTTTTCGGCTGTGCATCCAACCAATTCACTGGAGCAGTACCCACCGAGCTAGGCTTGATGACATCGCTGACTGACCTGAGGCTAGATGCGAACATTCTCACAGGCACAATCCCGAGCGAAGTTGGCAATCTACAGGATATGTTGGTGATCAACTTTGCATCCAACCGTATCACTGGAACAGTACCCACCGAGCTAGGCTTGATGACATCGCTCACTTTCCTGAGACTAGATGCGAATATTTTTACAGGCACAATCCCGAGCGAAGTTGACAATCTACAGGATATGCTGTTGATCAGCTTTGCATCCAACCGTTTCGCCGGAACAGTACCCACCGAGTTAGGCTTGATGACACCACTGCTTTTTCTAGATATGACCGAGAACATTTTTACAGGCATTATCCCGAGCGAAGTTGGCAATCTACAGGAAATGTTGGGGATGAGCTTTGCATCCAACCGTTTCACCGGAACAGTGCCCAGAGAGCTAGGCTTGATGACATCACTGACATTCTTGGATCTATCCAAAAATCTTCTCACAGGCACAATCCCGAGAGAGCTGGGCAGCCTCCAGGAAATGGAGCATTTCAACCTTGCTGATAACCGTCTCGCTGGTACAGTCCCAAACGAGCTCGCCACACCCCATAACCTCGGTAAGTTTCTTTTCACGATAATGATGGCGCGACAACTTTGTACTGACTAAACCTGACTGGTACCCGTAAAAGTGTTGTTCGATGTTCACTCCAACGATTTAATCGGCACTCTGGATGCCTTTTGCGACAAAGGAATTGAAATTGGAGCCGATTGCGGCTTTCCCGCAGAAATTATATGCGATTGTTGTGAGGCGCAAGCATGTACCTGGAACGACGAGGACGATTAGGGACAGCAAACGGGCGCAGGGAGTATTTAGTTTTTCCGTTTGTAATCTCTGGTTTTCCCTGGAGAATGAATGAATGAGTAGATCACTTCAGATACTTTGCGAGGGGCTGTACTTTTTGTGCGAGTCTGGAAGGGGACAGTTTATAGGCTACATAATGAGTTGTTCTACTCCACCGCGCCTGCTCAATGCACGATCGCGACTCCAACACAGTGCTCGATTGTGCGTACCCTTATAAAAAATGGTTGACATTGCGAATGACACGAATACTAGGTTGGCTCATTTGTTTAGCTCTTTCAAGAGGAATTTGAAAGGGGTCGTGAGCGACTCTCTACTCCTGCCAACGTCGCGCGCAAAAGTGACGTTGATGAGGTTCCAAATTGGGTTCGCTATCGTTGTCCTGTCGGTTTGTCGGTGACGTTGTTTCTATTGGACACAAGTTCCTTAACATGCATCATACAACGATGAATGTCTTTCGGATCAAATTTTCGAAGCTGTTTGTCCAGTTTCGCCCAAGTACCTGTTCTGGCGGATGCATTGATCTAGTTGGTCGTACGGTGCCCCACCCCTCTTGAGCAATGACACCCAAGACACTTTTTAGGTGCAATCTCCATCGCTCTCGCCACCATATAACCGAATGCTGGGTGGACCAGAGACGCCGTTGCTCCAAAGCCCGGTGTACGTTGTGGGACTTGCGGATCGTTGTCACCCCTGGGAATGGCAGCTCGTTCATCTTACAACACTTCCAACCTGTCGTTGTCGAATCCCAAAGCCTCCATTCGCGTGTCTCCAAATCGGAAGACGAAGCCGCTGGGCGCGAGACAAGTACGGTTTCTTCCAAAAATACCGTGTTCTTGGCGAGCGGCATAGTGTAGCAAAAGGTTGGGAAGCGATTGTTGTTTATTTTTACCACTGGATCCACAGTATTCCATCAACACCATCTTGTTAAGATCATCCGAGAAGGGGTTGCTTGACTTCCTCTGGCACTCTTAATTTGACTCCATACGCGACTTTAAAGCCAGGAACGAAGACCGTGGCATGTAAGATGATGAGTGAGTCATAATCATGCCACTCTGAAACCAATAGGAGTACATACTTGTCAGCATTATAGTCTACCTACTACACCGCCTGCTACTCCGTCCTTCCGTCCGTTCCGAAACAGGTCCTCCATTCTTCGTACTGCCAAGTCCAAATTTGGAGCTTATGTCTTTCTTCTAAGGAGTCTCGCTACTACTAGTGCTAGTACAAGAACTAGGTTTAAGATGGTTGCTCACTACAGTACTGCTCCTTGGAGCTCATTAGATAAATCTCGCCACTGTTGCCAATGCATTCCGTCCATGCAACTACGTCCCTGATCGTAATATTATCGCTACTGCTAATACTACTTGGTGTACGAAACTTGATTCAAGGTTGCTCGTTGCCATGCTGCTTCTTTCCTAGTCTGTCATGTTTCAGTACGTGTATCTAGAGTGAACGCTAGCGATTAGTAGTAACAACTAGAATCAGTGAATGCCTAGAGTGTCCTCTCGGTAGCGGTTGTCGCCCGCTGGCGTGTGACTTACGAAGGCTTTGACGTGGATGTTGCTTTCGACTCGACGTCCTAGGTTTCGACGCAACTGGAGAACGAACTAATCGAAGCAGCCAGATCGTGCATGATTATTAGCTTTAAACCTACTAGGCCCTTGACGCTAGTTCCTCTGTGGAGCGCCAGTCGTGGTGGAGTCCTGCTTTTGTGATCTTCTTATTTGGGCAACACGTCGTTTCTGTAAAATATCCGCCAATCGTGGGAGGAGCATTATCCTGCACTGTCGCCAAGATCCGGAGTGAACGGCGGTGGATATTGATAGGTTGTGCGTTTCTCACAACGCACCAGCAGTGCCATGTCGACTGACTCGGGATCGAATCTATCCGTTGACAGCAAAGAATCTTCTTGTGCGAATCGAGCTTCCCTATTGCATTTCTCACCCATCAGGCCCGAGCTGGAAGGCGAGTGTGTGTATGTACGTATCGAGCGTCCCCTCGTTACACGTTTTCTCGTCCATCACAACAACAACAAACATCAGCATATCATGTCGACTCGGAATTATCGAATCCATCGTTCCGTAAGAATCTCGAAGGCGGCGCGTGCGCGAAAAAGGCGATTCAAGTTGTGCTCTTGCATTGTTTCTTACTGTTCTTACCCATTACTTGGGCCTCCAGCTTCGCATGGCTGCGGATCTACATTACCACAGAATGCTGCTGCTGCTGTTCGCACGCTACATGGTATCTTTGACCTCCTTGGTCTTCTTATAAAAAACAACATTTATGTCGAGATCTATCTATCTGGTGGTGGGTCTGAATAAATGTATCCGTTGGTGGAGTCACTAGAAGAACTTTCCGTGCGTGCCTCGATGGCGTCTGATTGGAACAGCATCTAGTAGGTTCTGCGAACAAGAAAGAATCTTCTAGTCGGCAGAGCGCAATAATTCGAATCGAGTTGTCTTCCATTGTGCGTGTGGTTTCTTACTACTAATTATTACCCATTCTTTGGGCCCCCAGCTTCGCACGGCTGCGGATCTACTATAACATCTTCTTGGGTAGTGGTGGCTACTACTACCCATTTGGGGCCCGAGCTTTGCACGGCTGACTGGGTATGATCTAGAGAATCTTCTTGGTGGTGGCTGCTGGCGGCAATGCTTCTAGGTTTTGTTGGCCTGGACCGTTTTGCGAAGAAGAGAGAAGCTTCTACTGCAGCGCACACAAGTGCGAGTTGTCGTCGTGCATTGTGGTTTCTTACTATTATGATTTTGGGCCCAGAGCTTCGCACGACGGACGGTGAATCTAGTACGTAGTAGAAAATCTTCTTGGGTGGCGGCAAAATGCTGCTAGCTGCTCACGCACTGTAGCTACTTTGTGCACGATGGTATCTTTGACCTTGGGTCTTGTATAATACTGTACACACTACATGTAGATGTCGAGATCTAACATCCATCCGTTGGTGGGTCTGAATAAATCTATCCGTTGGTGGAGTCACTTGAAGAACTTTCCGTAGCCCACATCTTGTTGGACGACAATGCCTGCCGCCGAGGCCGAACAATTCTATCCGTTGCTGGTTGGTTGCGCCCTTTTAGAGGCGCGCGCGCTATGATCCAAAAGGTGGTATAAGCTCTGCCCCAAGGAAGGGCGTCAAATTAAATGCAGGTCCTTTGCGTTTGCTTCCAACTGATTGAGTCACTACATACTTGTCCCTTTTGATTAGTGTCTCAGGATGTTGTCGCATTGGGTCGCTCCTGCAGTACCGCTATCGACTTTGTACTTATGTTGGCCTTGAACCAGAACAGTAACAGAAGGGTCGCATCACTATCATTCGAGCATACTCCTACAAACGCCGACTTGGAGAAGATTCCTTGAAAGCCACAAGGACAGTCTTTTGATCATTTCCTGATTACAACCAGCAGCAGCAGCACAGGTATAGCATTACTTAGGTGGGTGTACTTGTGGTATGGGATTGTAGGAATCTTCTTTTGTGAGACAAGGATCTACAGTAGATCCAACATACTCATTCAAAAAGGTCGCGGTCAGTCCACAAGAGACTAAAGCCCCGATTAAGGACTTCAGATTGCTTAGGAGCTACAGGTTTGTCATGTTGCTGGATGGACTAGCAGTATCAGTGAAAACACTTTGCAGTATCCCCGTCGTTCTAACTGCCAACTTGTCATGTCCTTGCCGAATATAGCCGACGAACGATAACTGTGAGTTGTCATAGTCTAGTCCTGATGACACTCTGTTATTCTGGCCCATTGCGAGCCAGGAAATTTTCAAACGAAAAATTTAGAACACAATTCGCCAAACATTTATCTAGATTTATGCCGAAAAGTTCGTCCAAGACATGTTTGGGAGCTAAGTGTGATAAGAAAGTGTCTGGAAGGTGTCTTCCCCTCCGATTTAGTATCAGCTTCACTGGGTGACGACAGAGTTGCGAGACTTACAGGATAATTCTTGCCAGAAGTCTCATTGAGACGCATTCCCGAGTGTTGTGTACAAGAAAGTGTGTAGGGTGCAACCACTACCATCTTTGAGTCAACTAGGAGCATCTGAGTGAAGTGCACGACCATGCCATCAATCCACAATTTGAAATTACGTGTCGGTCGGGGCTCAATTCGGCCAACTTGAAAATTTGCTCTTCAACGAACAAACACATCACACATACACATACATCATTCATACTAAGCCCAGTCCTAATATACACATGTTGTAGTATTCCTGTCCCTTCTGAACACTACGATTACTATCATTTGAAAGAACAACTACTACACGTACTCTCTCCAACGAGAAACCTTACAACTGGCCTCTCTCTCATCTCTCTGACTGGACTGCTCTTTTTGCTCCTCTTCCCTTTTTCGCATGGGGCATTGACTTAGCTACTGCAAACGCCATCATCAAGCCCCCCCCCTTCTTATTCTGTTAGGAAACACCAACAACAGCAAACAGCGCCGAGAAACGCAACAACAACAAAGCGGAAACCATGAGCCTCGTCGAGCGACGGGGCTTGTTACTCTTTCGACAGCATCAGCCTCATCATCATCGCAATAGTACGAATAATATGAGAACGACTGGATTGCCAAACCGCGCTGCCTATCAGTCTGAATTCGGCGCTAAACGACGTTCAGCGGTCGGTAGCAGAGGAAGCTGCGTAGTTGATCATGAGAACGACTGGGTTGCCAAACCGCGCTGCCTATGCAGCCATGGCTGGGCTGTCTGGTACACGTGTACCACTGGATGTAATGAAACGCACTGCGAATGTGAGACTGTCTAGCTTCTGGCGGAACGCTGCATTGTGATAGAATACGCACCTCGTGCTACACTTCATCATGGGAAAATTGACAGTGATGCTTTCCGAATCATGCACAAGCTGGCAGGCAACACGCATGTACAGACCAGCACGACGCGTGCCGTTTATCTACACATTCAGCTACACCTCGATGCGTAGTCTACATCTATAGTGTAGTTTCGCTAGTCTTGAGCAATTACTTTGAGGCCTCGACCGTGTCTAACGGAGTTCACGCCTCTCCTGATGCTACCAATTGGAATATTATCAAAGATAGTCGCCAGCATTGCATCGTAACACTCATCGTTTGATCACACGTCGTGCCCATTCGAGTTTGAATCACCGGAGTCCACGCCGTTGTCATCTGCCTATCGGTGAGCTTATCGCTTTGCAAATCAATAATGCCTCCCTGTAAAGAACAGTGCACGTAGATTTACCATCAAGGCAGGTGAATATCCAGATCCATTTTTGAACTCATTCAGACGGGCCATTGGGTCGGTTGACGGTAGAGTGACGAGAGTAGGTCCACCAAAAAGAACATGCTATGTCAGTCTTCTAACCGCAGGCGCACATGCATACCGCGAGGAAGCCAAATGTAGCACGAAGCTGGTCGAAATTGCCTGCGTACACACGTACACGTTTACTTTAAACGCTGCTAGTTTTTAGATGTGTTGGGAGAAAGTAAACAGTCATCGTCATCTGAGGAGGAAGAATCAAGAAGTCTTCCTCTTCTAGCATCAAAATTGTCTTCATTGCAAAATCGGCACTTTCTGCCACCATGAAAGCTAAAAGAAACACCGTTCAGCCGACGGCGTCTGTCTGGGTCATGACAAACTTCCGCAACAAAATTACCATTGTCACCTGCCGAGAGTTCCAATTCCATAATCAAGTAACAAACCATTGTTCGCATCACCAAGCTGTTGCTTCTTCGTAGAAGTCGACCTCCGCCTTCAGGCTAACATGTACCTCAAACAAATGAATCTTCCCAGGAGTGCTGCCACAGGGTACATTCTGATGGGTCAACCTCCTTTGACTCCTTGAAATTTGTTTTTCCTCGTTTTCCATAGCTTCTCTACTAGCCCTAGTAGATCCGCCTCGGACGAGAGCACGAGTATCTGCTAGCGCATGGTGCACGAGAAGCGAGAGCCAAGATAGGACAATGAACACACGAGGCATGATGTATTTGGTTGCTTTGTCAATTCGATCTACCGCTTCTCCTTATTTGTGGCAATACAAAAACACATGTTAATTGTGTGTGACAACGGCGAGGTTGCGAGTAAAACAATTGTACTACAGGCTAAAGGAAATGCCACCCTCCGAACTCTTCCCTACTTATTGTACTTCCCATGACCCGAACTGATATATGAAAAATGCCTTTCACGATGCTCACGAACCCCTTTGGCTTTGCTTTGACATACTTCGTTGTATTAATTATGGAAGCTGTTAATTGTTTTATGAATAAAGGTCAATAATATGTCCTTGTTTATTCTTGTGAAGTCATGAGGCGTGCGGCGGCTCGAGGAGTTTTCACATCCCTCCATGTCTGGATTGGAACCTACAATGTCGGTGACGGTCTGGACCCCACACATAACCACATAATGCTCTCCTACACGAAGAGAGATATACAGTGTGGATCGGATATGGATGTTAGTCCAGGAAGTGCGCGAGGGGTCCTCCATCTCGTCTCGGTAGACCTACGATTAGAATAGATAATGGCTCACGGAGATTTGTCGGATTGATGCAATGCAGGGAACGGTGAACTTTAGACAAAGGCACAAAGATGGTCTCCGTCTGGTGAACAAAGCCAACAAAAAGCCTCGCAGGACTCCGTCCAAAAAAGAGGTTTCAACTGCAAGGCCAAGCCGGAAAAGAAGGAGAACCGTACCCGATATAGAGAATTGAGCGAATCCTGCACTACTATTTCTGAGTTGAGGCATGCATCGGATCATGAGATTTACAATATTCGACAGTAGCGAAAGGTGAGATGACAACCATTGATTTTGATAAGGAAAGTTTCTCAAAGCCTACTGATCAGTTTGCCGAATTAGCAGTTCGAATCATAAGACAGTTCTTTCTCAAAGACTTATGGAAGAATTCGCATTTCACACGAAGGACAGCGACGATGAAAACCCACGGCTCGGCCAAAGAAAGGTGAACGTCGAGCTTATACAAAAGCATGCGTGGTGGGTACATGTGTTCTTGGAAAACTGGAAACTCGTTCTCATATCATCTTGGACAATGCGCGGCAGCTGACTGCTGCCTTTGCAGGACAGCCTACTGGATGGCACGTTAGTGTTGCGCAAATTTGATTAGGTGAATGCACCACACAGCCATTTCAATTCGTGTATCTTTACAAGGAGTAGAAGTTAGAAACAACTCTCACAAAAGACGTGCACCCTCGTAGCCTCCAAAAGAATAGATGCCATTTCCTCGAGAAGGTCAATGATAACATCGGTGTTCAATCGTCGTGTTCTCGAGTATACTAGTAGGTTGACAAGCGGTTCGGGTTTGACGAACCTTTGAATTGAGGCGCGTCTTTCGTGCTCGCACAGATGGTGGGTTCTCGCATGATGGTTCGGTTGGGGAATTGGGAATCACAGATCACCGGGGGGCTCGCCATGATGACGGTCATCGAGAAAGCTAAGTACTATAGACTGACTCAATAAGGGATACATTGATCAGCAAGCACCATGGGCAACTCTGCATCGTTACAACAACCGCATAATGACGCTAGTAGCAGTACGCTGCCAGATGATCTCTTTGAGCTGACGGATCGACAACCTAACGTTCTATGGAGACACGATCCGTTGGATATTACAGAAATTCAACAGGCTGCGCGATGGTGTGAGTCACAATTGACAATGATGAAATGTCGGTCGGATATGTTGCATCCACGGAATATAATTGGTCTTTTATGAAAAGTATGCCCAGAACGTCCAATGTGCTGTTCGATCAGAAGATGTCACCAGTCAAAGTCGAACAGGCGACTTCTTGCCCTCGGCAGACCTGTAATACGACTATTAGAGACGAAGAAACACGCGAAAAGAGGCCAAACACTCACGCGTGGGAAGATCCCCAACAGAAACCACCGACGCTGGGAGACATGTGCCGTGACATCATCAGCAAGATCTGCTTCTTCGTCTGTCTCGGTAGTGGTAGTAGTGAGTTCCGCCTCCCTGAGGAGAGGGTCTCCCCGATGAGAGACACACAGCTTTTGCTTACAGTGACCGCTAGGGAGGGACCGTCTAACTCCAATGGATTTGTACCACCAATGCTTGCTAACAGCAGCATAATGATGCAACGCGGGCAAGTGCGTCTGTAGTTGGATGCACCACTAAAGACTGTGTCGCGGCAATGGCTAAACGGCGTCGCTATCGATCAAGTGAGCACGTACCAATAACAACGGCAGAGCTCACACCTATACGAGCCAACGCTGCGTGCCTTGACGAACCCGTCAAATCATGTCGC
>JAVCKV010400676.1:0-12806 GCA_032274145.1 Herpochondria borealis | reverse complement strand
GAAAAGCGCGCTGGTTCAGTTGCTCGTTACTTGAGCCAAAATGGTGTTCAGCGTGATCGTATGCGTATGGCTGGTCGAGGTGAAGACCGACCAGTGGCAAACAACAGTTCAAGCGCTGGCCGTAGCGAGAACCGTCGCGTTGAAATTTACTTAAAGCCGATTGTTGAAGGTCGTGAGAACGATGCATTTCGTTCACCAATCTAAACACTCGCTTTAGAACTGTAGAAAAAGGGCCGCTTTTAAGCGGCTTTTTTTTGGAAAACTGACGAAAATTACTTTACGACGCTTATGTTGCGCACCGCTTATTACAAAGCGGTCCAATTGTGCAAGCCCAACACGCTAGGCGCGTAAGTCTTTCGGGGATGCCATAACAATATAAGACACAATGCTGCTGACCTCTTTCACTGTTCCAAGCACCTCGGTGTGAAAGCGCTTGTAAGCTGCTAAGTCGGCAACTTCTATGCGCAACAAGTACTCAATAGACCCAGCCACGTTATGGCACTCACGTACTTCAGGCGAAGAACACATGCTTGCTTCAAACGCATCTTGATCTGCCTTTAGATGCCTGCTAAGCCCCACGCATACGATGGCTGTAAAGCCTCCACCGACAGCTGAGCGATCCACAACCGCACGATATCCCAGAATAACGCCTCGACTTTCCAGATCTTGGACTCGCCGCAAACAGGCGGAAGCTGACAATCCAACTCGTTTAGCTAAATCTGAGTTACTGATTCGCGCATTGTTTTCCAATTCGCACAAGATACTGCTGTCTAACTTATCCAACATAGCTGTTTATTGCTTTTAAAATAATTATTAAGCCCATTAAGCAAGCACATTGTGCAGTTTACCGAATATGATTGCGTCATGATAAGTTTAACAACATTACTCCCGCTACTCGTCTTCGCCTTTGTGACCAGCACAACGCCTGGCCCGAACAATGTCATGCTGATGTCGTCTGGTATGAACTTTGGCCTTAAGGCAAGTTTGCCGCACATGACAGGCGTGGCCCTCGGTTTTCCAATCATGATTGTGCTGGTGGGGTTCGGCTTAATGCAGGTATTTGAGCTGGTGCCGTATAGCTTAATGGCGTTGAAGATTGTCAGTTTGTGTTATCTAATTTATTTGGCTTGGAGAATCGCAACAACCACCACACTGAATACAGGCGCTAAGGCAAGTCGACCTTTGCGCTTTATACAAGCTGCTTTATTTCAATGGGTGAATCCCAAAGCGTGGGCGATGGCACTCACGGCCATTAGCTTGTATACGCCAGAGGCGAGACCAATCAGTAGTGTGTTTATTGTGGCAATGGCGTTTGTTATATCTGGAACTTTCTCATCCATTACATGGACTTTACTAGGTCAGCAGTTGAAACGCTTTTTGAACGACCCGCGCAAGTTGCGAGCGGTGAATATTGTTATGGCTGTTTTGTTGGTTGCCACGTTGTTGCCTGTGATGTTTGGGGCTGGATTCGGTTAATAATGGAATTGCAGCCTTGGCTAGCAACCCAGTGGGTGAGTGCAAGCATGTATTAATGTTATTACCACGGGAACGCTTGGGTCTAATTGCCGTGTGATTTTGTCTTAGCCGGAGATATCAATAATTCAGAATGACTGCAAATCGTGAGACTAGATTTCACTAAATATTTCTACACAGCGTACATTCGTACGGTTAGTAAACGAATGTTAGAATTTGGCGGCTTTGTCCGGTTGAACCCGCCCCCCTGAGCGGACGTTCGCAATAATCAAGTTAGAGCGTGAATATCAGTGTCTGTACCTCAAATGAACTTCGTTAAGGTTTCTTGGAATTAGAGCGAACGATATCTTCAGAGCTGATCATATTTGCATATTTATCTTCAGCTCTAACGACATAATTCGGCTCTGAGCAGTAATCCAGCCACTCATAATTTCTTGTGTCATAAACTAACAGCGATCTGTCTCCAGCCATTTCTGCTACAGACAAGAATGATTCAAATATAAGGTTTGAGCTGTACGATTTAGCATTTGGGGCGGAGTACCATATTTCCTTCGGCGAGATGTACGCCCTTATATCAGATGATTTTGAGAACTTTGACTTATTGGGTAATGCCTTAAATTCTCTTACATCATTTTCCTCATTAGATCGCTCAAACCCTCTATATTCCAACCCTTTCTGAAAGTGAATTCGAGTGTCGCGAGGTATTTCGGATAACAACGATTCATCAAATTTATCTAGGCCATCCAGTATTTTGAGAGCACTCCCTTCAAACACTCTCAATATGAGCCTTCTTCCCTTACGATTAGACTTGTAACTCTCGAGTATCATGTGATTCTCAAAACTCCATTAGTACTATCTTCACTATGCCAATTTACTATTTCTTGGGCAGCTTTGGGCCGATTACGACTGAGATGAAAACCAAAATATCATCATTTTGTACGTCTGCTTACCACGAACTTGGTCGCCAACTAATATTTTAACAGGCCCGACATTGAAGTCTTTTTTGGAGTAGTAAGCCAATGGTTTGCATTATTCTCAAGTAACCACACTTTGCGAACACGCGTGGCACTACTTAAGAATTTCCAGCCTGTCTATCGGCATTTAATCACTCGCTCTCCAATGCGGGTCCGAACGATCCAACATACGCAAGTAAGCTGGCCATTCAGGCAGCAATACATCCGCTCCACCTTGCGCGGCACCGCTTTCAAACTGATCGCGCGTTTTCTCAACAATCTCAGGCCGTGGTCGTTTCAATGTTCCACCCCCAGCAACGGCTGCCATTGCTTTAAGTTGCACACCAGAACAATCTTCGAAGTGATACAACCGGGTAAACGCATGCGCAATACTTTGCCCGCAAATCAAAAGGCCGTGGTTGTATAACAACATGGTGTGATTATCTTGGCCAAGGTCTTTCACAATCACATCACGCTCAGCCAAATCTAATGCGATACCTTCAAACTCATGCGTGGCTATTCGATCATGAAACATGCAACCCATTTGCGTCAGCGGAATAAAGCCTTCTTCTAAACAACAAATAGCGGTGGCATTTTGAGAGTGCGTGTGCAGTACGCATTGTAAGTCTGGACGCGCTGCATGAATGGCAGAATGAATTGTATAGCCTGCAAGGTTTATCGGGTATGGATTGTCATCGAGCTTGTTGCCGTCAATGTCTATCTTTACTAAGTTGTTTGGTCGTATTTCATCATAGCCATGTCCAAACGGATTGATGAGCAACTCTTCAGTGCCTGGAATTCGGGCTGTAATGTGGTTGTAAACCTGAGAGGTCCAACCATAAAAGTGCACCAACCGATAAGCTGCGGCTAAATTTACTCGTGTTTGCCACTCCATCTCACTCACACTGGATTGATTCAGGTGTTGTTTGGACAAGTCTGACTTCGACTCAACTGAGTTGGCGGTGGACATGGCAGTACTCCGTTCGATTAAAGCGGCAAGGCTTGTTGACCTGAGCAACCATACTAGCGAATTTGGTTAAAGCGTGTAAAGTTGAACGCAATCTGATCTGTTGTCCATACGTTGCGGAGAATGAATATGCGAATTGCGGTACTAGGAGCAGGAGCAATGGGCTCTTGGTATGGCGGAAAATTAAGCCAACACGGCTGTGCAGTTCAACTACTCACTACCAATAAAGCGCATCGCGATGCCGTCAATAGTGACGGATTAACGTTGCGCGAAAATGACAACAACACGCGTGTCTTTGTTGATGCTTCGGACCCAGCAGATATTCAAGCGCCAATCGATTTGGTACTGCTGTTCACCAAAACTTTCCAATCTCGCAAGGCACTGGCCGCTATTGCTCATGCAATTGATGACAACACACACGTACTGAGCCTACAGAATGGCCTTGGCAATGCGGAGAGCATAGCCACTCAAATTCCACTAGAACGAGCTTGGATTGGCGTGACAATGATGCCGATAGATAAAATTAAACCAGGCGTGGTGGTATGTAAAGGACATGGAGTGAGCTTTTTCGGCAATGCCGCCAACGAAAATGATCAACCAATGGCACGTAATATTCTATCTACATTTGAACCCACTGGAATCGGATTGCAGCATGTTCTAAACGTGCACCAACGCATCTGGGAGAAAGTTGCATTCAATGCCGGTATGAATGCATTGACTGCGCTTTCCCATGGCAGACCAGGCACCATTGGTGAATCGATTGGTGCACAGGCTTTAGCTCAAGATGTGGCAACAGAGGTCGCATTGGTTGCCAAAAGCCAACAGATTGAAATTAATCTAGACAGCGTGTTCAGCATGATTGAACTTTCATGCACTAAACACGCTGAACACATCCCTTCTATGCTGCAAGACTTATTATCGAAACGTCGCACCGAAGTTGATGCATTGAATGGCGCCGTTGTCGACATTGCTAAACAGGCTGGTGTACCCGCTCCATTGAACAATACTTTAGCAACCTTAGTTCGACTGGCTGAACTGTCGCATCAGCGTTACGACTAGGCTATCCCTCGTAATTGCATTCGTTTATTTCACGTTGAAGAAGAAGGCTTACAGAGGCTATGTTGAAGTTCAGCCATAAGAAATCTACGTCAGTGGCCAGAAAAACATAATGAGCGGAACACTGATAACAACAATAATGATCTCCAGTGGTAAACCCATTCGCCAGTAATCATTAAATTTATATCCACCTGGCCCCATCACGAGCGTATTGCACTGATGACCAATTGGCGTTAAAAAAGCGCACGAAGCACCAACCGCCACACACATCAAAAATGGATCGGCATTCACGTTAAGCGCAGTTGCCATGGCTATGCCAAGCGGCGCCATCACTAACGCGGTTGCTGCATTGTTAATGACATCAGACAACAACATTGTCACAACCAATAAAAGTGTAAGCACTAACCAAATGGGATAGCCACTGGTAAGCTCTATTAAAGAGTCCGCAACTAATTGTGTGGTGCCGGTTGTCGTTAACGCGTTTCCTACTGGAATCATTGCCGCAAGTAAGACAATTACCGGCCAGTCGATATCATCGTATATTTGTCGAGGCGATAAGATGCCCGACAAAATATAAGCCATGATCGCCAATAGAAAAGCGGTGGTAAGCGAAGTCACTCCAACAATACCCAGCAATATCGCAACACCAAAAATACCCGAGGCCACTGCAACACGCTTAGTACGATTAAGATCAATTGGACGACTTGCCAGTGGCCACATACCAAGCTTACGAAGTTGCTCATCAATATTGTCAGAATCGCCTTGAAGCAAAAGCACATCACCCGCGCGAAAAACCTGCTGACGTAATCGTTGGGTGACCGATCGTCCGTTGCGCGCAAGCCCAACCAAAGCAACGGTTCGACCCGTTTCATGGCGAATAAATTCTACGCCTTGTCCGATCAGTTGAGATTCATTGTTTATAACACCTTCTACCATGGTCTCGTTGTCTGGACTTGGTTTAACATAAGCCGGTGTTGCCGAGCTTCGCAGTTCAAGTTCATGCTTGTCCAAAAAATCACGCAGATCATCGGGGGCTGCTCGCATGATCAGAATGTCTTCTTCTGCAATCACATAGCTTGCCCGCACGGCACGCGCAAAACGTCGCTTACCTGCTACACCGATGATTTCAACACCCTCACCTTCAACCTCACCGACATCCGTTTCACCCAGCGTTTTTCCCACTAACGGAGAATCGCTTGGAACCTTGGCTTCAGTTAAATACTGCCCCACTTCAAATAGCTTATTCGCGGCATTGGTTTGCATGCGCTCTTTCGGAATCAAACGCCAACCAATAAAGGTAATAAACAGACCACCAACAATCGCAATAGGCAACCCAACGGGTGTGAAGGAAAACATGCCAAACGCCTCACCCGTGTGCTCAGCTCGAATACTGGCAACGATAATATTGGGCGGCGTACCGATCAGCGTCATCATCCCACCAAGCAAACTACCAAACGCCAGTGGCATAAGAATAAGTGCAGGCGATCGATTCCGTTCATCGCAAGTTGATAAAGCAATGGGTAATAGCAATGCGAGTGCGCCAACGTTGTTCATGAACGCCGATGCCACCGTGATCACCATGGTGAGCGCTGCTATGTGCATGATGGGTGTTTCAGTCAAATGACTAATCCGGCTGGCGATCTCATCAACCACACCGGCGTTTTTAAGCGCACTACTAATAATGAGAACCGCGGCCACCGTTATAACCGCCGGATGGCCAAAGCCCAAGAACGCTTTGTCAGGTTCGATCAAACGAAATAAGATGCACGCAATGAGAGCCGCCATGGCAACCAAGTCGTAGCGCCAGCGTCCCCAGCCAAACATCAACATGGCAACAACCAGTATCGCGCTGATCAGAATTTGTTCTGTTGTCATTTTAAAATATTCTTAACTCATTCACGCCGTGGCGATTGCACGGCTCTTGCATTCTACTAGGGAGCGACGCCCTGTCTCGATTTGGCACCGATTAGACACAATAAACCTGACATATAATGCACTAAATGAAAGCTTCTGCCCAACAGGCCCGCATTGCCGACAGCACTATCGACATTAACGTGGACGGTAAACAGCATGGATTCCTAACCCTGCCCTGCGCTAGCGCGCGATCGGCGTTTGGAACGGTGCAAATTCCCGTGTTTGTTATTCGCAATGGCGACGGCCCGATCGTCACACTTTTGGCAGGATCTAGAGGCGATGAATTCGACGGTCAAGTCGCATTGCACCGACTCATTGAAACAATCAATATTGATGACCTCAGCGGATGCCTTATTATTGCACCTACCCTTAATGTTCAAGCCACATCAAACCAGTCACGTTACACACCGGTTGATGGTAAAGATCTTGACGAGTGTTTCCCCGGTGATAAAACCGGCTCCATAACGGAGCAAATGGCTGCACTGATTTTTAACACCATCGTGGAACCTGCATCATTAGTTATTGAATTTCAATCCGGTGGTGCATCAGCCCGCTTCACCTCATTGGCCGCTGTTCATTTTAACGCGGACAACAAAGCGCTTCAACAAACTAACGAACAGCACATGATCGCGTTTGGTGCTCCCTACAGCGCACGCCTTTTACCCGGTCATGCCGCGAGCCTTGCAACCGCCTTACAAAGTAGTGATAAAGAATTCATTGGTATTCGCTTGGGTGGTGGCGGCAGTGTTGATGCAAGCTGTATCGACATAGCACACATTGGCATCCGCAATGTATTAGTCCAAGCCGGTTTGCTCAAACAAGAATTAGTGCTTCGAGCTACTCGTATGCTGGAAGTGGGTTCATCAAAAAACTATGTTATCGCACCTTGTGCAGGCCTATTGGAAATGTGCAGAAACACCGGTGACGAAGTCTACATGGGCAGTCCACTGGCCAAAATTATCCAACCGGGCAACACCAGTGCCGACACCATCGTTATTAATGCCGATAGAAATGGCATATTGATGTCGCATCATCATGCCGGAATGATTGAGCAAGGTGATTGCGTGGCTATCGTTGCAGACGAAGTACAACGATAACCATACCTAATTTATAGAGTTGAACCCTTACCAATAGGGTTCTAAGAGACCTTCGCTTCCAATTCTTTGGCAAGGGCCGCATCAATCTCTAAACCTGCAGCTAGCGAATCCATGTATTTGCGCTCATCGGGCGCATCCAAATCAACCACCATGGCAGACGCCAAATAAATTTCCGCAGCTGCCTCTGGTGAGTCTGATGATGCAACCACTTCAGCAACATCCATTGGTTTGTTCAGCTCTTTCATGAGAAAAGACGTTATGTCTTGCTCCATTCCCAAACTGCCTATTTTAAGAGAAATCAGTTTTTGCTCTTCATCATCAACATGACCATCTGACTTTGCGGCCGTAATCATGGCTTTTACAATAGCCTCACTGCGCTTATTCGCTTCAGTTTCTTCTAAATCGATAATCGGTGTACCGGTATCAACTATCGTGGCACCTTGCTGTTTCGCTTGCCATTCATTGTAGGCTTTAAACGCAATCCCACCCGCTGCTGCCAAACCGCCAACTTTTAGCGCAGTACCCGTAAGCTTACGACCACCTTTAGTGCCCAACAAAATAGCGACGGCGCCAGCGGCAAGCGCACCCTTACCCAAGCCATCAAGCATGACATCGCGTTCAGCGCCAGATTCAGGCACACCGAGTTTTTGCTCGGCGATCTCAAGACCCTTCTTAGTGGCCTTTTGAGAGGTTTCCAACAAGTTGTCCAGAATGACTTTCGTGTCCAAAATAACTTCCTCGTAAGCGGATTAATTTGGATAGTATGGCTTGTTCGTATTCAATTCACTAGCTGCGCATGCATTACCTATGCGTGTACACATTGTTTAACCTAGTTGGCGTTGCCCTGTGCTCTCAAATATCAGCGTAGTTATTCCTACCTACAACCGTCGCAACTCTATAGGCGATGCCATTGAATCAATTCAACAGCAAACCCTTTTACCGCGTGAAGTTATTGTAGTCGACGATGGTTCGACCGATGACACAGCGTCCCACGTACGTGAACAGTTTCCCGATGTGATCCTTCTTGAACAGTCCAACCGCGGCGTATCCCATGCGCGCAATCAAGGCATACAGAAAGCCAACGAGCCATGGATAGCATTTCTTGATTCAGATGATCGTTGGTTCAAGAATAAATTGGCGGTGCAAATGGATGCAATAAATGCATCACCAGAACACAAACTTTGCCATTGCGATGAACATTGGATTCGCAATGGTAAGCGCGTAAATCCAATGAACAAGCATCAAAAACGCGGTGGTTTTATCTTTGAGCATTGCTTGCCTTTGTGTGCCATTTCACCATCCGCGGTAATTATTCATCAATCGTTGTTTGATGAAGTTGGTTTGTTCGACGAATCACTTCCTGCTTGCGAAGACTACGATTTATGGTTACGCATTTGTGCAGAACACTCAGTATTATTTGTTGATCAGGCGCTGCTTGAAAAGTCCGGCGGACATGAAGATCAGTTATCTAGAAAGCATTGGGGGATGGACCGATTTCGGTTACATGCGTTGGCGAAGCTTATTAGGGGGGATTCATTAAACTCGGAACAGTTAGAACAAACCAATGCAGTGTTTTCGCAAAAGTACGAAATAATGATGAAGGGTGCGGTTAAACGTGGGAATACAGAATTTTCAGACGAACTTCAGCAAATGTATTCTGATCTAGTTTAATGCGCCTGTGGAAATGGCTCTTGGCCCGATCCTTTGCACTCACTTGATTACATCAAGAATCCAATTGAAGCTGACTAACATTCAGCCAGCTTCAATTTCAGTTCTGCTATTTTTAATAAAATCGTTACTTAAACAGAGGCTAAAAAGCCACAATGCAAGTCGTCTAAGATGAACTCGTCGCTATCGAACTCTTCTAGTTCTACATCTACACGCTCTTGCGTCACATGCGGCCCTCCAGGCCCAAAACCTATTTCATCGTCGCCATCTTCGAACTGCATATAGACGTTATCGAGGATTTCATTTCCTTTTCTAATAGCTAGCACACATAGTGGCCCAAAAAGTAGGCTATCGGAGTTGTTCGTCAATTGCGCACTAACAATAACGTTGCCAGATTCATCGGTTGTATATTCAATAAGCTCAACGTTGATTAGCGGGTTATCCACCGATTCAAAGGCCTCTTTCCACTCGCAACCCATTAGTCTTATGGTATCCAGTTCGTCTAGCCCATCTAAACCACTTAAAGAGGTATTTTCAGCGATTGTATCTCCCGGCCGCAAGCGAAAACCTATGCCGCGAGGGCTCCTATCTACCTGCACACCGTCTTTAAAGCCAGCAACAGTACATTGGACGGAAGCAATAATACCGTCTGAGTTATTCGTAACTCGGAAATCGATTTCTGGACCGAAATTATCCGATACTTCTATAAGATCAAAGTCAATCATAGAATCATTGGGAGCTGGCATTTCTACTTTTATACCATTTGACTCAAGCACAATAAAATCATCACCACTGGCTGTCACTGGGTCATTACCGATGCTGCTTGTAGCGCCAGAATTTTCTTCCACACTGGAGTTACTTTGAACTCCGACCTCTGAAACAGGTGTACTTGAAGAGCTACTACCGCATGCCGTAAGACCGATAGACAACAGCAACACCCCTGACAAATATATTGGGGTTAAAGAATGTTTGAACGTGCGCATAAAATTATCTCAATTATCCGTTGGCAGAAAGGCTCAGCTAGAAACCAACCAACTAGTTGTGAATTGCTGTTAGAGCAACTACTTCGAGATTACATCACACTCATTTAAGTTTGCAAGAAACTATGCCCTCCCCTATACGTAAGGATAGTAATTTACTCGTGGGCATAAAGAGCATTAATAAAGATAAACAGCACCCGAGCTTGGAGCACTATCGTCTGACTGATTGCCATCAATACCCGTGGCAGCACCACTCTCTCCAGTCGCGCCAATTGCCAGAGAATCTCCATCTGCGCTAAGACTTACGCTTGTTCCAAAGTAATCACGCGTGTCGGTGTTGCTGGCTTTTATGTAAGCTCGTTGTTGCCAGTTTTCGTTACGTCGAACATATAAATAAACAGCCCCTGCGTTGTCGGCAGCATTGTCGTTCTGATTGCCATTAATGCCCGTCGCAAGGCTGTCTTCGTATGGCGCGCCAATAGCCAAGCTATTGCCATCAGCACTTAAGCTCACAGCGCTGCCAAAACGATCAGATCGATCAGTATTGCTGGCTTTTATATACGCCTGTTGCGCCCAGTTTTCATTGCTACGCTCAAATAGATAAACGGCCCCAGATCCAGCCGCCGTTTTGTTTAACTGATTGCCGTTAATGCCACTTGCCGCACCGTTTTCAACGTACGCTCCTACTGCAAGGGTGTTGCCGTTAGCATTCAAACTAACCACTGTGCCAAACGCATCCCCAGAAGCCGGGTTGCTGGATTTTACATACGCCTGTTGTTGCCAATTCCCGTTGCTACGGGAAAACACATAGACCGCACCTGAATCAGGAATCGAGTCGTCATTCTGAACGCCGTTTACACCGGTTGCACCACTGTTTTCTCTGACTGACCCAACAGCCAGTGTATTTCCATCTGCACTAAGACTAACGGCATTGCCAAATTCTTTCCACGCACCAGCGTTACTGGCTTTTATGTAGGTATCTTGTTGCCAAGCGCCGGCGCTGTACTCAAAAATATATACCGCACCAGAATCCGGTGCTGAGTTGTCGTTTTGATTACCGTCTATGCCTGTTGTTCCACCATCTTCAGTTGACGCTCCTACCGCGAGTGTAGTGCCATCGCCACTGAGACTAACTGAGTCACCAAACCTATCCACTTCATCTGTGTTACTGGCTTTGATATAAGCTTGTTGTTCCCAGGTAGCGTTATTGCGACTAAAAACATAAGCCGCACCAGAACGCCCTGTAGCATTACTACTTTCATCACCATTTATGCCTGTCGCAGCGCTTTGTTCACCACTTGCACCAACCACCAGCGTATTACCATTCGCACTTAAGCTCATGCTTAAACTAAAACCAAACAGATCCTGTTTTTCAGTGTTACTGGCTTTGAGGTACGCTTGCTGTTGCCAAGCGCCGTCGATGCGCACAAACACATAGACTGCACCTGATGCACCTGCAGAATTGTCATTCTGATTACCATTAATACCCGGCGATGCACTGTCTTCTGCGTATGCAGCAACTGCCAAAGTAGTGCCATCTGCGCTTAAACTGACGGCCGAACCAAACGCGTCTGATTCCTCTGCGTTACTGGCCTTTACATAACCTATCGCGTCCCAAAGCGTGCCAGAAACAGCTTGCTCTGTGGAATCTATGCAAGCACTTGCGTTACAAGCCTGAACTAAATAGCGTGCATTTGTTCTGTTATAAAGTGCAACTCGATGATCGAAGCTTTTCGTTGTCGCATCCAAATCACCAGTGATGGCAGAGAAGCCAGAAACCCCATCCGCATTTTCCAACACACGATAAAACTGTGCACCCACCGCTGGCTGCCAACTGATGCGAAACGTTTTATCGCTGACCAATTCAAGCGTTGCCTGCACCGACCCCAAAGGCACATCGACGAGTGGGTCAGTGCCACCCATTAATTCGTCAAGGTTATTAATCCCATCAGCTGTGTTATCAGCTGTGTTATCAGTTGTTGAACCTTCAGTTGAATCGACACCTTCTGCGCCACCACCAAACTCATCTACCCCAACAACGATATTGACCGCGGGCGCTTGTGTACCTTCAGAGGAAGGGGCACTGGAACTAGAGCAACCCGATATCAGTAGCACACCGAGAAACAACGCGATGGATAATTGAATGGATGTAGATTTAATCTGCTTCATAGTAAGTCCTTGATCGGCGCTGGAATCTAGGCGATAAGCAGCTTTTCGGCAAGGACGAAAATAGCAGAAAATATGGAAGTGTTTTGGTATTACTACCATTATCTACAATGACATGAACGAATCAAGTGCATTTGCGCCGCAATTAACACACGCCGTGCGACGATGATCATCGACAATGTTGATAGTTTTACGTCGCAAGATGCGCGGCAGCTGCGGCAGCTTTAGTATTGATATGAAAACATGGCGTAGGAAATTAGCATCTTTGTACACACTCACGATAACAGGTAGCGATAACACGCTACCTGTTTACAAAGCAAAATGACTATTGACCATCAATGCAATTTAAATTTAGAGAAGAACCGCGGTTACCTACCGTTGTTTGATAATCAAGAATAAACCCCTGCTCAGACATCGCAGCTACACTGATAACGTTGCATTGTCTCCATTCAAAAGAGGAATCCAGTCTTAGACGAAACCCATCATTAAAACCAACCACCTCATTATTGACGCGTACTTCGTAACCTTTGAG
>JAVCKV010400565.1:0-12807 GCA_032274145.1 Herpochondria borealis | reverse complement strand
ACCATGGCTTGTAAAAAATGATCAGGACGGGTTACGGTTCTACTCGTCTTTTCATAAGTAAAAGAAATCAGGACCCCCAAAAGCAGTGCACACAATACTGTAAAGGTAATGGCGATTAGGGTTGGGTTTTCTGAATTGTATTGTATCGAAGATATATCAAACATATTTCGTAAATATATTTTTTGATGAATGCTGTGTTTTTAAAGAACCACAGTCATTTGCCAAATGAAGGTTAATCTTAAATCTGAGCCCGATAAAATCCAAGCTCACTAGCTACACTTCTGTAAGGACGACCGAGAGTATCGAATCCCCCACAAGGATATTTTTTTTAGGTGGTAATAGGCAGACCTTTTGACCTAATGGCAGATGTCATACATTTCTTTTGCTCAGGTAGGCCTTTTTTGGAAGATATCAGAAGGTGATTCTCCAGAAAGGGAAAATGCATCTAATGTTTTATTAAGCACCTGCAAGTTAAGTTATTGTTCTGTTATTTTCTTAATTCTTTTGGGGTAATACTTAAATGTGATGTTATGAACATGTGTTTGCTTTGAATTTGAATAAGGTATAACAAGAGTCTTACCCTGTTCGTGGTGTTTCGATCGACAGCTACTTTTGTAGTCGTATTAGATTATTGAAATCAAAATATATTGGAATATGAGTATAAAATTCCGGATGCTTAATAGCCGACAAAGGAACAATGATTAAGATGCCGTATAGGGGACAAACTTGTTTTCGTAGTCTAGTTTTTGTAGCCTATTTATTAGGATACCTATTTTTCTAAAACCATAATATCAACTTGTATGAGGAAATCACGTTACATTTTTATTCTATTATTAATCATTACGCAGGTCGGGAATCTTTTCTCGCAAGGCGAAAGCCTGTTCAATGATGCGGTGGTTCACGAAATTCATCTGACTTTCGATGATGCGAATTACTGGACTACCTTGACCTCTAATTACGACAATAACTATCCGGATGTTCCATATATCATGGCGAATGCCACAATTGATGGACTAACTGTAGATTCTATAGGGGTTCGCCTAAAAGGTTTTTCTTCTTATTGGGTGGATACCGACAAGAAATCCATTAAACTGGACTTTAATGAATATGTATCGGGAAGGAAATACGATGGCTTGAAGAAAGTAAATCTTAATAATGGAGAAGGCGACCCAGCTATTCAACGTGATAAACTTTGCTATAATATGATGCGAACAGCTGATGTTAATGCATCTAGAACGGCACATACAAAGGTGTACTTGAATGATACCTATTGGGGCTTGTACTTACTAGTAGAGCAGATAGACAAAACTTTTTTAGAAACCAATTTTGGAAATAAAGATGGGAACCTCTTTAAAAATATGGGGAATTCTGCTTTGGAATGGTTGGGACCAGACACAACAGCTTACCAAGAAATTTTCGAACTAAAGACAGATACGAAGGAAGGAGCCTGGGACCGGTTTGTAGAGCTGGTCAATGTGATAAATAATTCTTCCAATGCTGAATTCGAAACAGCCATTGATGCTATTTTTGATGTGGACTTATATCTGAAGGTTCTTGCCATAGATGTCGCGACGAATAACTGGGATTCATACATCGAGCATGGAAGAAATTTTTACATGTATGATAATCCGGAGTCCGGAAAATTTGAATGGATCCCTTGGGATTATAATTTGGCAATAGGCGGTCAGTTCAGCTCCGGCGGTGGAGGTGGAGGAGGTGGCGGCGGAATAGACAACCCTGCCGATTGTCCAACGATTATTAATGGAAGTTGTCCCTATCCTGCTGATGATACTGTTTTCATTCAGGTCATTACGCTGGATCCTTTTTGCTGCGATACGGATTGGGATGGTACCTGTCAGGGACTTTATGATGATATTGCTTCTGGAAATGGAGGCGGCCCTGGAGGTTCTGGAGGCGGAGGTTTTTCTACCACCTTCCCTATTGATATGAGCAGTTCTGAAAAAGTATTGATTAAGCGATTATTGGAAGTGTCAGAATACCAAGATATGTATTACCAGCATTGGTGCGGTTTGTTGGATGACAATATGACGACCAGCAGGCTATTTCCGATGATTGAAGCAGATGGAGATTTGATTAGAGATGCGATTACTGATGATCCCAATTATGTATGGACGGTTGAAAAATTTGAAGCGGATTTGGATCAGGGGGACAGTTATATTCCTGGGCTTAAGAAGTTCTTTATGGAACGGGCCGAAGCCTTAACAACAGAATTACAAGGCTTACACGATTGTGAAACCATGGTGTCTGGTATCGATGGTTTTAAGGGTAGCCCTGATGATGTGAAAGTATATCCGAACCCAGCGTCAGACTTACTTAACATTACTTTTGCAAAAGCGCCAGAACCTGGAACTATTGTTCAAATGTATAATAATGTAGGGCAGTTGGTACTGTCTAAAGAAACTTCTAGAGATATTATGGCTTTGGACGTAAACCAACTAAGTGCTGGGTTTTATGTATTGACTATATCTAATCAGAAGACAAAGATGTTGGTAAATAAGAAGGTCACTATATTCTAAATAAAGAGTTATATTTTGGGGTTTTGAAATGGCTTATATCTTTTTAAGATTGAGCCATTTCTTTATTTCTTAAATGAGGAAGCAAGGTAGCAGTGACTGATCGCGATGTCCTCTGCGGGGACACCTTTCAGATAAGAATGTATGGGTAAAGATTTCACTAGCTTTATATCCCCCGGTCGATTCACTTCTTCAGTAATTGGAATGTGGAGGTCTTTATACATTTCCCTAAAGTGGCTGATGCGCAAACGATTTTGTGGTTGGATGGAGTTGTCGATACGATCCCACTCTTCTGGACTATATTTTAAGAAGTTATAAATAGTGATGCTTTGATCAAGGTGTGCAAAGTGATCGGACATATCTATGAAATGACTCATCAAACCAGCTGGAGCTAGGACTCTGTTGAATTCCCGAAGAATATCTTTGAGGATGTCTTCATAAATATGCTCAAAAGTATTGTTGGATAAAATGAATTGGATGCTGTCGTCCTTCAAAGGGAGCTTTCTTGCATCGGTAACCAGATAATTGAAATGCAGCTGCTGGCAAGCCTCTTCGAAAGAGATATTGTCATAGTTCGCATAAATCTCTTTGATTATAGCCCATCGGTGTGGGAGTATCTGGAAATAATCTTTAAGCTGTCCCTTTTGCTGACCATCAATGAAAGCAGAGAGTGTAGTTTTTAATTTCTCCTTATTAGTCAATCGGCTCAAATCGACAGAAGTAACCTCTTTTGCCCCAGCGAGAAAGCAGCAAATAGGCACTACAGGATACCATCCCGTCCCGATTTCAAGAGTTGACCAATCAGTTTGACCGCTCAGATACTTCTTACGAAATTGGTTGTGTTGCTTAAAATGAATGAGTTTATCCTCGAAATAAGCATCAGAAAGCTGCACACCCTTGGTGACATAGGTCTGAAAGAGCAAATTTAAGTGGTGTTTATACGGCAGAAAAGAGATTGTTTTCTGAATGACAGCCTTGAGTACCCATTTTTTCATAGGGCAAAAGTAAGGGGATGTTTAGAAAAAATGACAAAATTGAGAAAAGATTAATACTAAGGATTACACAAAAAATATTTGATAATCTTTATTATGTAATTATTGACCTAAGGCTCTCTTTATCAGGCTGTTAGATTTTTGTTAAAAGCTTTCAGCTTATTTAGTTAATTTTTTGTTGTTGTCAATGCTTTACTAAATGAATAAAAAGTTATAAATTTGCAGTCGCTTCCTAAAAAAGCGAAAGGTTTTGACCCATGGTGTAATGGTAACACATCTGGTTTTGGTCCAGGCATTCAAGGTTCGAGCCCTTGTGGGTCAACTAAACAGGGCTTCTTAGAATTAAATCTAGGAAGCCCTTTCCTTTTGTATCAATTGCCGTTTAAAACAGGACTACTTCCCTACCATCAACTTCTGAACAAAGTAATCGTCTCCTTTTTTAAATGAAATAAAATAAACGCCTGCTGCTACGCTCGGCACTATAAAGGACAACAAACGATCTGTCTCTGTGATGGAAAGCGCATATTCAACCCCGATCATATCTACGAATCGAATGGACTTAATATCTACGGTTTCATCAAGTAATATTTGCACTGTATTCCCTACTTCAACTGGATTGGGGACCAGCGTCATGCTGGGAATCGTTGGAGGAACTTCCACTTCAGGAGCTTCAAAATAACCAGTAGGAGGGATAACTTTTTCAGAAGTATAAACCCGGTATTCGCCTCGCGCAAAAATCAGTTCAGCTTCGATATTTGTCACTTCCAGTTCTTTTCCTGTCAGGTATTCGTACCAAATGCCAGTATAGGGAAACTCAGGGTTTATGGCGGCATCATTAAGATTAAAATTGGCTAGGGTCACCACATCCATTTCTGGGTGTCGCAGATGAATTTTATTGATAAAGGCATCATCAAAAAAATCAAAATCTGTTGTTGAGAAAGTAGGGTAGTTTGTTTTCAGATGAAGTATGGCCGCTGTTCTATCATATAATTCTCGTCGATTTTCATCTACTAAATATTCCCAATGAATAGGTTTACGGGCAAGACGACAATCTTCGCTAATCGAACCGTCCTCACAGCGATTAATGGAAAAGTCGTAGCCTAATTCTCCAAACTGCCAAAGCATCTTTGGTCCAGGCAAACTCATGAAGACAGTTGTAGCAGCAGCTACTCGATCCACGCTAACTGCTAAATCTTTGGTGTTGTAATCATCTAAGTTATTACCCCATGTTTTTGTTTTGAAACTCATACGCTCCTCATCGTGGCTCTCCATGTAAGCGATCAAGCCGGGCTGCGTCCAACCTCGATTGGTATAATCGGCCCAGTCCAAACTAGAAGAATATCCCATGGCCGCTTCCGCAAAATCATGCGTGGCATTGCCCCATAACATCATACCGTAATTGGCCAATTCTTTTTCCTCCGTATTACCTGCAAAGTGTTCTAAAATAACATAGGAGCTAGCATCTAAGCTCCAAATATGATCTGCATAATCTTTTAAAATAGCGATGCGGCTAGCATCGTACTGTCCCATAACTTCAGAATTGTTTCCTGAATTTTTTTGTGTCAAACCTTTCGATAAATCAAAACGGAATCCGTCAAACTGGAATTCTTCGATCCAATATTTCAGCGTCTGTTTGACCCAGTTTTTGGTATAAATACTTTCATGGTTAAAATCATAACCTACGTTAAATGGATGCCGTGGGGTTTCGTTAAGCCATGGATTGTTAGGTGCAGGTTTGAAGTCTGCGCTATTCCAATACAACTGACACAAAGGACTTTGCGAAAAAGCGTGGTTAAAAACCACATCTAGGATAACTGCAATTCCACGTTGGTGAGCCGCATCAATGACTGCTCGAAGTTGATCCCGGGATCCATAATATTTGTCCACCGCTTGATGAAAACTCGGATTATAGCCCCAGCTATTGTTACCCTCAAATTCTTGAATAGGCAGCAACTCAATTGCATTGATACCTAATCGATCTAAATAATCCAAGGTGTCTAACAAAGACTTGTAATTATGGTCTGCGAGAAAATCACGCATTAAAATTTCATAAATAACCAAATCGGTATTTTCAGGTTTGTCGAAGTTGGAGACCTGCCAATTGTAGTTTGATTTTTCAAGATCAAAAGCGGTTACAATCGCAGAGGTTTGTCCTTCAGGGTAAGGAGGTAAAGTGGCTTTTACATCTGTTGGAATATCGTCATCATTCCAAGGATCGAGTACTATTTCGGAATAAGGATCGGCAATTTTTATGCCCCCATCTACCAGGTATTGATAAGTGTTTTGTCCATTTTCAAATTGACTTCGAGGGAGTTCAATCCAGAAGGTGTTTTCATCTTCTGATTTATTCATTTTGTAATCAATATTTACGTTATAACCATTTGCTGGGCAGAGAAAAAAAGCATGCGCTTTGTTGGGCGCAACTAAGCTAAAAATGTAACTGTTATTGGAATAATAATTCAGCCCTGATTGGATACCAGTAGGCGGATTTTGTAGTGTTTCATTCTCATCAATGACAAAATAAGTTCTTGTTATTTCTAGCGTGGTTGTACCGTCAGATACGGTGATTTCCAGCTCATGCGCACCTAAAGATGTTGGCTGTATGTAGAAATTTGCGTTAAGCGCATTATCCGTGTATACTGTGTTATTGTTGTCCGTAATGCTGATGTCAGCCACTTCATTTACCTGTAAGTTTACTTGTAAACTGTCTGTTATGAAAATAATAGAGTTGTTGTTTTGTGGCGTAATTAGGTTTACAAACAAGCCCTCATCCGGAGGATAAACATCGAGGAAAATATCTCCTCCGTCTTCTGCACGTCCAACAATAGACCCATCGACACTTCGGAAAACAAAAGCCAACTGTTCAACCAATTCACCAGGATCAAGACCATAGAAATCTTCGATATTGTAAGTCAAAGAATAGACGTTATTTCCTTCATCGGTCATGAGAACATTAGGGTCCTCAGTTCCCCAGTTTCCTTGCACATGCTTCCAGTCACTTGGGCCATTGCTTTGGGAAGTAATGACACCAGTATGCGCATATATATCGTCTGCAAAATTATCCAGCGCAGCATTGCCTTCGCTTGCATCAAAGTATACGGTTACATCATCTTCCTGAGTTGGAAAGGCGGGTTCTGTCCAGACCACTTGAGCTTGCAGAAGGGCATTGAATGCTAAAAGAAATAGAAAGGTGAATCTAATTTTCATCGTTTTTTTATTTCCCACAAATTACAGATAATCAGATAGATATTAGTTGTTTTTCTGTTAAATTAATGGTAAAATGGGTGTAAGTTATTTTTAGATTTAGGGTTCGCTATTAAATTGTTTTTGATATGAAATACATTACTAGAATTTCGTTCATTTTAGCATTTAGTTTGCTCCTCTTTGGTGCAAATGCACAATATGTTTTTCCAGAGAAAGGCTATGTTTTTGACGACACAGAAGTTCCTAGGGTAGATATTTTTATAGACAGTGACTCTCTGAATCAATTATTAGATTCAGATAATTGGCAAGAAAATCATGAATACCCTGCTACCTTTATTTTTACAAAAAGCAATAGTCGGGATACTGTCGAAAATATTGGTTTTCGTTTACGGGGAAATACCTCTAGGAGTGCGAGTAAAAAATCATTTAAAGTTTCCTTCAATGGCTTTGAGACCGGCCAAAAATTTTACGATGTAGAAAAAATGAACCTCAATGGGGAGCACAATGATCCTTCGATTATGCGCTCCAAATTATGTTGGGAGCTTAACAATTGGACGGGAATACCATCTGCACGAGCCAATCATGTTGCGTTGTATGTTAATGAGGAATACAAAGGTTTATATCTCAATGTAGAACACGTTGATGAGGAGTTTATAAAAAAGCGATTGCCCGACAATTCAGGTAATTTGTATAAATGCCTTTATCCCGCCGACTTACATTATAAAGGCGAAGATCCGAATTTGTATAAAGAAGAATTTTGGGGACGGCCTGCCTATCAACTCAAAACAAACTTGGACGCTAATAATTATAGTGACTTGGCCCATTTTATTGAGGTTCTCAATTTTTGGGCTGGAGAAAGTTTTAAATGTGAAATGGAACGAATTTTTGATGTAGATGGCTATCTGAAAAACATTGCGTTAGATATTCTAACAAGCAATTGGGATGGTCCCATTGTCAACAAAAATAATTTCTATCTATATCACGATCCCTGTTCAGATAGACTGATCTATCTTCCTTACGATTTGGATAATACACTTGGCATTGATTGGTTCGGAGTGGATTGGGCTAACACGGATATTTATAACTGGTCTTCTAATTCAAATGAATATCGTCCTATTTTTGAAAAAATAATGATTGTTCCGGAATATCGAAATCGCTTTAGTTTTTACCTTGAGCAAATCATTACGAACCATTTTAATAGTGATTTTCTAGAACCATATCTTTCGGAAAAGAAAAATCAACTGGCTTCTTTTCGCAGTCCCGATACTTATGCAGAACTTGATTATGATTATACCTTTGTGAATTTCTTACAAAGCTTTGAAGAGGTTTTGGGCGACCATGTTACTTATGGTTTGACAGATTATGTAACGGTTCGGTCGGAGTCGGCATTAGCTCAAATAGAGCTCGTCGATATATTTCCGCTGGTTAAAAATATTGCTATTGATTGGTCTGAAAATGAAGTAAATTTTGACATAAGGACATTTGATGATGGCATTATTGAACAAGCGATTTTTCATTATAAAGTGGGAAATCAAGCTTGGCAAAATGAAGTATTAACTATTTCAAATGATACGACGACTTTTACTTTGACTACAAACGAAATCGAAACCCTGACTTATTATGTGGAACTAACGGATGAGGTTGGTCAGCAGAGTTTTTACCCACGTTGTCAAGATGGAGAATTATTGTTGGGTTTTCATCCAACACCCAATTTAGTCATTAATGAATTCATGGCCAGTAACACCAATGGTGTAACAGATAATTTTGGAGAGCAAGAAGACTGGATTGAGGTTTATAATGCCGGTAGTTATCCACTGCAACTGTCTCATTTCTTCCTTTCAGACGATCGGGAGAATACAACAAAATGGAAACTACCCTTCCAAATGCTTTATCCTGGAGAATACAAAACCTTTTGGGCGGATGATGATAAGGAACAAGGGGCCAACCACTGCAATTTCAAACTCAAAAAGGGAGGAGAATTTATCGGTCTTTACGATCGAAAGAACAATCATTTTGCGGTGATGGATAGTTTGACTTATTCTGAATAAACAAGCGATGTGTCTTTTGCTCGTTTACCAAATGGAGCAGGGAATTTTGGATTTGATGAAAGTCCGACTTTTGGGTATAACAATGATCTGACAATAGGAGTAGAAGAAGTTTCTGACTTTGAAATTCAATTGTATCCTAATCCAACAACTGACTTATTGCATATTTCTTCTAACAAAGTAAATACAGTTGAAATAAAAATCTTTGATGTTCATGGTATTTTACTTTTGAGTAAATACAATGCTCATCAAATTGAGGTGAGCGATTTAAAGAATGGAGTTTATTTTCTAAAGATTGGAAAGCAGTTTAAACCATTTACTGTTTTGAGGTAGGAGGGGAAGGGATTCCGTCTAAATAAAAAGACTAATAGTGAAGACATTTTCTTTGCCCCCTCTATTAGTCTTTTTACTATCTCAATAACGTTTAATATTAATCGCTATATTCCTTAATAGGGTCCGTTTTGTTCCAGATTTGGATTCGCCAACAAATCAGAAGCCGGGATAGGAAAATAATCTCGTTCTGCTCCAGTAGTCATACCTTCCTTCACGCCACCTTTCCAAGGCCAAACACCTTCTGTAGAAAACTGACCAAATCGGATCAGATCAATTCTCCTTGTTGCTTCCCAGTATAATTCTCTGGAACGTTCATCAAGAATAAAAGGAAGATCAACATCAGCCGTAGTGACTTCACCCGCTGGATCTCCGTTATAAGCTCTTGCTCTAAGGTCATTGATGTATCCAACAGCTTCTCCAATGTCTCCACCAGTACCTCCACGAAGAATTGCTTCCGCATACATTAGGTAGGTATCACCTAAACGAAACATCGGGTAATCGATATCAGTATGTGTAAGATCAGAACCAGGGATTCCAGCTCGGTCTAGGTTTTTGTATTTAGGAACGGCATAGCCTTCGGTGAATTCCATCAGGTCATCAATCTCTAAAGTTTGTCCATCCGTGTAAAAAATAGCTCTGTTGTCAATTGTACCAGTCACATCTGGGAATTTCGCTACGAATGTAGAGGTTGTTCTCATTCCTCCCCAGCCACCAGTAACGCCATAGGTTGCTAATGTTAGGTCTGCATCATCATCCATCGTTCCACCTAAAGCGCCGTGAACTAAAAAGGTAGTAGAGCCCCAGTTTTGTGCATTTCTGCCATCGGCAATTAAAGGAAATATGATTTCGTCGGATAGATGATTGTCTGCTATGAATAAGTGCTGATATTCTGCATCCAGTTGGTAACCTCCTCCGATTACTTTTTTACAGGCTGTAATACATTCGGTCCATTTGTCTTCACCAATGATGTGCTTTGCATTTAGATATAATTTTGCTTGGAGCATCCATAGTGCTCCTTGGTCTGCACGGCCATACTCATTAGTTTGTGGAGCAGGGAGGAGTGATTCTATTTCATTAAGTTCAGATTCGATAAAATCGAAAATTTCCTGTGAGGTATTCTTTTTAGGTAAATCTGTAGAAATTGCTGTAACAAGAGGAATGCTCTTGAAGAAGTCCAAGGCATGCCAATAGGCAAGGGCACGAAGAAAGCGAGCCTCTGCTTGGTAAGCATTGACTTCATCCGCATCCGTTCCTGTAATTCCATTTTTATCTAATTTCTCTACAGAAGACTGAGCTATAAAATCATTAGAAATTGAAATAATCAAGGCAATGCGGTAATACAATACCCTTACAAATTGGTTTTCCGAAGTCCAAGCATGCAAATGTAAATCTTGAATTCCAGCATCAGCCCAAGAAATAACAGCTTCGTCCGTGGTCAATTGCTGCGCTTTCCAGTAAACACGATTATAGCTGGTAAAACCTTCATCATTCACAATAGAAATGTCTCCATCTCCTGCAGGACCGTCTTGTCCTGTATGAGAGAATGCGGCATAGTTCTTTGCCAAATAAGAACGATAAGCAGATACATCTTTAAAAATTTCATCTTCAGTGAATGCACCTTCTGGAGCTACATCCAAATTCGTACAAGAGAAATTAAAAAGTAAAAACGCCGCTAAAATTAAATAGAGTATATTTTTCATAATGATTATATTTAGAAAGAAGCATTAATACCAAATAGGTAAGTTAAAGAATAAGGGTACACATTGTTATCGATTCCATTACTATTCAGTGCTGCTTCAGGATCAATACCTGAGTAGCCCGTAATGGTCAATAGGTTTTGAACCGTCGTATAGACGCGTAACTTTCTCATGAATTTGAATTGATCGATTGTATAACCTAAGGAAATATTATCCAACTTCAAGAAAGAGCCATTTTCAATATATACATCAGACTTGAGTTGTCGTGTTTTGAAATTATTAATAAATGCAGAATTGTGAACATTGTTAGTTACTTGGGAAGCGATCAATTGATCAAAATACCCAGTAGATGAAGCGGTATTGTTATAAACATAGTTTCCTATGTTTGCTCTTAATGTAAAAGAAAGGTCGAACTTCTTGTACGTTACACTATTGGTTAAACCAAAGATAAAATCTGGATCTGGACTTTTACCTACTACTAGATCAGATTCATTAATTACGCCATCGTCGTTAATGTCTTCATATCGATCTAAGTCCGATTCTCCAATTATAGGATTCCCATTTGCATCTAACATATGTTTATAGGTTCTGAAGGAATAAACAGGTTCACCAACTTTAAATATTTGAATGGTCTGACCAATATCGCCACTAATATCTCCTTCTTCATAGCCCCCGAACTCAGGCAGATTAGAATTGTCCAATTTAGTTATTTCGTTTTTATTGTACGCAGCAGTAAAACCAAGTTCCCAATCAAAGTGATTACGATCAACAACATAACTATTCAAGGAGATCTCAATTCCTTTGTTTTCCATTTCAGCTATATTCGTAACAATTTGATCACTTAAATTGGTAAAGGCTCCAGCTGCTACTAAAGCCAACATATCCTTTGTCGTTTTTTTGTAGAGGTCAATGGAACCCGTCAATCGGTTATTAAGAACACCGAAATCAATCCCTATATTTGTTGATGCAGTAGATTCCCATTTAATATTAGGATCAACTCCAATGGCTCGTAGCGTATTCACATATTCATCACCAAATTGATAAGCAGCATCTCCAGTTCCATAACTATAGTAAGTGGTATAAAGATAATCATCTATACTCTCTGTTCCTGTAGCTCCATATCCGAATCGAATCTTCAAATCAGAAAAAGTATTCTTCAAGCCACCTGCAAAATCTTCTTGTAAAACTCTCCAAGCTAAAGCAGCGGCAGGGAAGTACCCCCAACGATTAGATGATGCAAATCTAGTAGAACCGTCTCTACGTAAAGACAATGTTAGGAGGTATTTATCAGCTAAGGTATAATTCAATCTTCCAAAAAAGGAAATTAATCTATTTTCTGTATACAAGGAATCTGGCTTTCTCTCTCCATCTGGAATAATAAATCCAAATTCATCACTATCCCCTCCCTTTTCTAAAAACTCCCCTTCTACCCAGTCTTTATCAAGTATAAAATCCTGCCAGGCGTGTCCCAAAGTAATATCAAATTTGCTTTTACCAAACTCTTTTCGGTAAGTTCCATAAGTTTCCAAAAGGGTAGAGGTCTTGACTTCTTTTTCTGTTCTTAAGTACCCATTATTAACTCGACCTTCTCCAAAGCTAACTTCTGGAGAAGTAAACCTAGAATAGTTACCAGTCCGATAATCATAACTGATATTTGACTTCACAGACAATCCCTCTAAAAAAGGCAGTTTGTATTCGAGTTCCAGATTATTTAGAAGCCGATATCCATCTCCTTTTTCATTGGATAACTCTACTGCAGCTACCGGATTACCGACAGCAAGTGGGTTCGTCCATTGGAAATATCCATTGTCGATCGAATCTGCAACATGTACTGGCTGAGTAGGATCGAAAAGCTGAGCAGCGTTCATCTGGTTCGGTACAAAAGTATTTTTATTGCGACTATTTTTTGTACGGAAATTAACGATTAGATTATCATCTAATAATTTTGTAGATAGATTTACATTGAGTTTTGAATTGGTATATCTATCTCTCCGCAATAAAC
>JAVCKV010400455.1:0-12809 GCA_032274145.1 Herpochondria borealis | reverse complement strand
GCAGCTGCTGGCATAAGAGTTGGGTCTCTGTCCGGCAAGGTGGATCGGCGGTCCTGTTCCTCTGGCATGAGCCAAGGCGAAGTTGACGTTGGTGGTTTCCAGGCGGTGCTCCCGGACAAATCCTGGGTGGGGTCAAAGGTTGTTGCTGTGGCTGGTGCCAGGGCAGTGGAGTTTGCAAGTGGTGCTCTCTTTTGATGTTTGGTCTTCCACTGGTGGCCCAGAGGAGTGTGGTTGGTGGCTGGATTGGGACCGAATCTCGCCTGTCGCTTCTTGAGTCCCGAGAATGGCGGTGTGGGGGCGTCATTGGTGGCCCGGAAGAGAGAGAAGATGTCCTGCATGTTATCTGGAGCCGCCAAGGCCAATTGTCGGTTGGCTGGTGGTCTGTCTGGCGTGGCTGGAATGGCCAGCACTTGGCGGGCGATTGGGGCCATATCCACTGGAGGGTTCTTGACCGAGGTTAACTCCAGGGGCTCAATCTGGATCCCTCTCGCCCAAGATGGGAGCGTGGCTTCGTCCACGTCGAGGTAGGCCTCTAGGTAGAAGTCCGCTTTCCAACTCTTGGTGGAGATGGGTCGCGCAATGATTGAGTAGGGGCAATGGGAGTACTGTGTGGCGCGTCCAAGAAGTGGCTCTGGGTGCTCCCTATTGGTGCCTTCTGCGGCCGACTGGCATTGGAGCAGATAACGCATGATCTTGGCCATCATGTTACTGCTGGCCGAGGAGAGCCAAAAGTCTTGATGAAGCTGGTGGAATATGGTCCATTCCAGGTGCGCGAACAGAGAGGCAATGTCTGCCACTTCTTCTGTGTTGGCTGCGATGACTTGGGGAATCGCAGCTGTCAGGGCCGAGAAGCATAGGGTGTTGAGGTCCTCAAAAGCTTGGATAGCTCGGTACCAAGTCATGACCATGGGGTGGTTAAACCAGGCGCACTCGGTCGCCGTGATTCCTGTGATGCTTTGGATGTGGAGGAGCCATGTGTCGAAGCTGAGGTTGGTGGCCGGGGACACCAATCCCACGGGGAAACCGTGCCCCACTGGTAGGAGCAGAATTTGTGACACGACCATGAACCCTCCTGTGGTGGAGGCTTCTGTGTCCATTGTAGGGTCATGGGGCAGGGGCCTTGGTCCCACTAGTGTGGGAGATGGGGCTTGGTCTGCGTCCATGGGGTCGATGTCAGGCTGTGGAGGAGCCCAAGGGTTTTCAGAAGCTGGGTCAGGAGGTATGGCGCCTTTGAGCCAGGTTTCGGCTTTTTCCCGAGGGCCTTGGTTGTGCAAGGCATTGGGGAGCCAGAGGTCTTGGGTCATCCACGGGTCGTCTGGCAGGAGTAGGTCTTGAGTGGACGAGTTGTCCACTTGGAGAACCGTGAAGGCGAGACTTGCTCGCAGGTCGAGGCAGATGCCTTGGCCCGCCTGATTTAGGATTGTTTCCTTCCTATCCTCATCATGGGAGTTTTCTAGGTCATCTCTAGTGGACGACGCGAATGTGGTCACTAGAGGTGCCAAGGCTGCAGGCCAGGCCTCGATGGGCAAGCTGGAAGCTGTCACTGTGGCATCAGATTGGAACGTTGCCGGGCTCTTGGTAAGCTTGCCCCTTGTGCGACGATGCCAGCGGACCGGTGATCACGATCATAGGATCTGTGAGGGAGCCGTCTGCTCGGTAGAAACGGGTGGCTAGGATGGCTCCTGCGTGTGGGAGTCGCTCCAAGATGATGTTGCGTTGGGTGCGAGACCAGAGGCGCGTCGTTTTGGAGCTGCGGGCGAACCGAGCATTCATCTCAATGAACTGCTGGTTTAGCTTTCCTTTCGCTGTTGTGTCCCGTGCGCTGAAGGGAGAGTTGTTGGCTATGGAAGTGGGGCCCGAAAAAGTAGTCCCGCGCTTGGCGAGGGGTTCGGGGATGGCTCCTGCTTCAGCGTAAGCCCAGGACTCACTGGGGTCGAAGAGGAGCTCTGGCAGCCCGAGCTGTTCCGCGAAGGCTTTGCCTGGAGAGGTGACTGTGGCTGCGGCTGCGGGGGCAGCGGCGGCGTTGTCCGTCATGGTCGAAAAAGATCAGGAGAAAGATGAGAGAGGCTGAGAGCTGTTCGGATGAAGAGCTCTGGGCGACTCGGGGAAAGGAAAGAGCACTGGGGCTCTGGGTGGCCAAAGAAAAGAGGGTGGGAGTTCGTTCGGGGAACGAAGTGCCAGCCTGAGATCGAAGCGTACGGGTGTACGTGGAGCTGAGCGTCTTGTGAGGAAGACGTGAAACTGAGAGAGATGTCGTGCGGAGCAGGACTGGAACAAGGATGCTGAGAGCGACCGAGATCGATGATAGGAGAGAGTAGATCGCAAAGAGAAACCAAAGAGAGGTTAGCTTGGATTGCAGCTTTGCTGTAGCCAAGATAACCAAAAGAATGGCTGCTGCTGCTGCTGCTGCTGCTGTTGCTGCTGCTGCTGCTGCTGCAGGTCATTCCCCCTCTGCTATCCTTAACCCTAAGGGTAAGTCTGGTGAACCTATGATGGATGGGTGGTAAGCGTCGTCCGTTCGTCGTCGGTCTGCGCCGAACTATCACTCCGTGATAGCCCTCTGTCGCCCTCCTTTGTCTCTACCTGCCTTGCTCATGGCTGGCTGAGAAGGAGTCACTGGTGTCTGAGAAACTGGTTGATTGTGGTCTGATTGGGTCCCGCGGGACTCAATTAGGCCGCCAGAGCTTCCCAGGGTCTGGCCCCAAGGCAAGGCTCAGCCAGCAAGGTCAGATGTCTGACCTGGCTGGCGTGCCTTGCCCCAAAACCAAACAAAGGCCAACCAAAGGCCTGAGTCCACCACCAGAAAGGGCCAGGCCGCCCAGAACCCAGAAGCTCAAACCAGGTGTGGTCACTAGAGACTCGAGGCGGCCAAGCTGGCAGCGGAAGGAGGAAAATGGAGGGAAAAGTGAGCAGAGAGTGACGACGGTGCGTCGGCTGGCTCAGTCCCCCCAGAATCGTGGGTGATCGAAATTTGGGCGCTGCAGGCGCCAGCGTGATGGGAGAGTTCTCGATCGAAGTCGCGCTTGGCGTAGTGCTGCAATCTGTTATTTGCTCACAACTCAGCAGAAGCGGAGGTTACGAAGGTAAGTGCTTAGCGTATTGGCGCGATGATGTGTTGGCCACCATGGCGAGGACTAACGCATGTTGTGTGGGGTGTCGGCGGTGTAGTCGATCATGCCTCCTGTTCCTCCCTACACTCGAGCTCAGCTCAATGCGCCTCTGGCTCACGGCCTGACGGATGATGAGGTGATTCAAGGATTGTGGGCTCATCTGCGTTACGAGGAGCATCAGCGTGGAGTGGCTGAGAGTCAGCTCCAGACTGCCAACAAGTACAAGGGCTTGGCTGTCCAGCAGCGCGATGCTGCGGTCCTGTATGGCCAGGAGATGACGGCCATCTGTGGGCAAGTCCTGGATGAAGACGTCGCCCTGGCTGCTTGCTTCAAGAGAACGCGCTTTCGCGTTACTCGACCAGCCCAGCCTCTCAAGTGGTTGGTGAAGAAGACCTTGAGTAAGTGCGGGAAGTGCTCTGTTGCTCGCATGGACACTCTGAACACCGACTTCACTCTCCACCATCCGCGGTACGCGGAGGGGGGGCCAATTGGGCGTCGTGTTCAGCAACGTGAGCAGCCCCTTGAAGACGTCATGATGGAGCTGGCCAAGGCTACCGTGGATGTCAGTCCTGCTAGTGCTCAAGTTGCGTCGACGTTGAGCACGGCTTTGGTGAATGTGGTCGATACTGGCCACGTGGATGCGCTCGGCGCCAGTGACCCAGGGGACGTTCATAACGCCGCCCTGGGGCATCTCTTGCATGCGAAGCGGCGAGCTTTGGGAATGGGGGCAGCCGGACCTGCTGCTCATTTCAATTGGAATCCCTAAGGGTGGCAGCTCTTGGTCTCTGTTTTGCGAGAGGCTCCGGCTGATGTACCAAGCGGCGCTGCATGTCCTATCGTTACCAGCAGCGCTTGCTTATTGGTGGTACCTGTGTCGGAATGAGCACGATGGCTCTCCGAGTGCGATAGAGCTTCGTCTGTGTTAGGAGACGAGTTGGAGTAGTTTATGATAACTGATAGCGAACAAAGTGCGACAAAGGATAGTTGAGGGCATGCCTTTAGATGTTGTGGCTTGTTGTTGTGCGCGCGGGGCTAGCACGAGCACCGCCTGGTGTTTTTGTCGCTGGACGCGCCGGGCGAGCGCTCAACATCGTGTCGCAGTACGACGTGCCAAACTTTCGTGAGATAGAGGAACTCATCGGGAAGAAGCTCGAGGCTTTCCCCGCCGAAGAGGCAACCGTCCTACTCTTGTCCGAGCGCGTGGCTGAGGCGCAGCTCGTCGCCGTCGCAGAGACGAAGGAGGTGATGATGAAAAGGTCGGGGAGGGGCGGCAAACGCGGCGCCCGCGGAGATGACGAGGACGTGAGACTCGAGGAGGAGGTTGGTGCGGGCACGTCGGCATACCTGAACGCGCAGCAAAAGCGGTTGGGCGGCGGGCGCGCCCGGAAGAGACAAAAGCGAGCGCGCACCTAGGAACGATGTAAGTGTATTGTTTTGTTAATTTTCACCAAGGGTCAGACGGCGCTGCAGTCGTCGCGTCCAACATCCATGTCACCGTCTCGTGCAGAAACTCGAAGCGGTGGAACTTGGCCGCGCTCTGCAGCGCGAACAGTTGGCGCCGCATCGTCTCCCGCTTCACGGTCAGAGCGAACGGCGCCCCGCTGCACGCGCAGTGCGCCGGCATGTGCTCGCGCTTCACCATGTGGCACTTGCCGCACACCACGTCCTGCACCTGATACGCCGTGTACAGCTTCTGCGCGTTGCGCAACAGGTCCAGCTCGATCTGTCGCAAGTCGTACGGGTTTCCGCAGAACTCGCATGCCCACTGCCATCCACCAGCATACTCCTTGCCCGCGCCTTCGGTCTGGCGCTGCCCCTTGTCCCCGTCACCATCGCCGTCACGGCCATCACCGTCACGGCCATCACCGTCGCGGCCATCGCCGTCACCGCCAGCCCACAGGCGCGAGTCGCGCGCCACATCCAGATCCACCACCGCGTTGCAGTAGGTGCAGATCACGTCGTGCAGCGGCACGCCCAGCGCCGGGTCCACGAACTGCGCCTCCTTTGCAAATTCTCGTACGCCGAGCAGCTGCAACAGGCTGCGCCGCATCGACGCAACCTCCTCGCCGGCCGCGCTGTCCAGTCCGAACACATGGCACAGCGTACGAACGAACTCGAGCGAGCAGTTGCGCCGCGCCGCACGCGGCCCGACAAGCGTGGACGGCACGGCGGGGAACTCGAGCGTCGGCGCCTTTTCGCGGATCTCGTGCACTTTCTCCAGCAGCTGCCCGGTCAGACTCCGCACGAGCTCACGCACCTCGTCAACAAACCCGTCTCCACGTGGTCGGAAAGTACGCTTCTTGCGCTCCATGTCCTCGCTGTTTGTGTTCGCTTCTTCACGCACGCGTTGCACCATGGGCCGCCGGATGAACTCTTCCACCACCTGCGTCCACAGTACGGCCACTGGGATCGGCAGGTAGCGCGCCATATCCCACATCATACGCACGTACGGGATCTCCTTGCTCCCGTACACGCGCGACGATGATCCGTTTTGCATGAGCTCATCCACCTCGCCGCTCAGGATGGTTGTCTCCTCGGGCGCGGGCAGCGCGCCGTAGTTGAACCGGTCGACGAACAGCAACCCGGAATAGACGCCGATCAGCGGCTGGAAATGCACGTGCTTGAAGAGCGCCTTCTCCTTCAGTGTCTTCTCGAGGAACCCGGCATACCGGAGCCCGTCCATCGTCTTCGTCTTCGGAGTCGCGATGATGATGCGTGAGATCGACGCGTACACAACGTTCGCGCCGAGGTTTTTCAACTCGCCGATCAACTGCCGGAACACCTTCTTCACGAGCCACCCGAGGAAACGTGCTAGCGCCGGGTCGTACAGAATAGACGACTCGGACCGCGTCCACCGGTGAACGTGGTCTAGCAACCCGCGCGCGACATCAGTGACATCGGATGCCCCGCTGGAATTCGCCACCTTGTCCCATCCCGTCACGAGATCTTTCAGAGCGCGGAACGCAGGTGCTGACGACGCCATTTCGTCGAGAGGTGCCGCATGCTTGTTCTCTCTTGTACCTGCACCAGACGATGATGCCTTGCCGCTCGGACCGGCTGTGCAAGCTGCGTCGAATGCCATGTCCGTACCTTCCAGCTGGTTCACATGCGACGACGCCAAGATAGTGGCAATTGCCAAGTTGGACAGTTCTGTGTCGATGCACACGGTGCGATACGAGCCAGGCACGCTCATGTCGGGCACGGACTGGATCTCGTTCTGTAGGTGGCAGTCGTCGTCCTCAATACCCCCAAGGTCTGGTACGGCAGACCGAGACGACCAAAGAACGTGGTCGCGGTTCATCAATTCTCTCCCGACAAGCACGTCCAGAGCTTGTGACTGCAGGTGTGTTGACGAGACATTTCCGATGGGGATACCGGCAAACCTCGACATTGTCAGCTGCGTAGAGACCCAGTTACTTACGTCGGCGAAGCGCCCAAGTGCCACTGAGATTGCCTCCGACTCCCAACCAACTGGGAGGTAGTTACCGTCTTCAGTGTTTGATGACAACCGGACCATTGGGAACGACTTTGAAAGCGGCACACATTCTTCAACGGCGGAGAACTTTCTCGTCTTCGCAGATTTTTTTTTCGCCCGTGCCCCAAAGAGGACCTCTGTCGCGGTCGATGCATCCAGCGCAGGCCATTGGGTGAGGAGAATGGTCTTTAGCCCCTCTGTGCGAGTATGTCTTGATGTGCTTGAGTTGCCTCGTACACTAGATAGAATGGAACCCAGCCTTGACCATGCCTCATCGCGGGTCTTTACTCCGGAGCTGAGGTACTGGCAGTCGGACGGCAGTTTCAGGTTTGAAGGTACATTTGCCCCCTCTCCTTCCTTCTCGATATACTTATTCACCATAGTTCGCCACAGCCGCTTGACATTCACTGTTAGATTACCACTTGGTGTGACGGCAACAATATGCACCAGTTTGGCTTGCGGCGCCACAACCGCGTACAGCGCTCTGGACGTGGTGTCTGTTGCATGTGAACCAAAGAGAAAGGCCTGGTGCAGGATCGGGTCATCGGTGTCCTTTTTGGTGTCCTGAAGGTATGGAATCTCTCCAGGGCTTTGTGGGGTAATCTCAGTGAGGTCGATGCCTCTCCGCAGAAGGGCTCGAGAGGATACATGTCCCGCAACATTTCTGTTTGGTCTACACAGTGTGCCCAAAGTGACCAAGACTTCATAATCGAGAGGGGACTGCGTTCCGAACACCCCATCAACAGCCCCGATGTCCTTGACAACGGTGGTGACATCCTTGTCTGTGGACTGAAACTGGGTTTCGTCGAATTCTAATCGGAAAAGGTTGTGGACTGGTTGGGATCGGGGCAGAGTGTACCCCTTTACCATCTCACAACTTGCTCCGGGAATATCCGGCGGTGCCTGGAGCCGTGAGTTCACGTAGAGCGTTCTTCGCGTGCACAGGGGAATGCAATGAAGCTCACCACTCTCATACTTCCCGTTCACCTTCCTTTGAGGCAGAACCCACAATTTGAACTCACCAGGCTTTTCGGTTACTGGCGCGACGGAGATTGTTTGCCATACAATGTCGAACCCAACTAGCGGAACAGATTTCTGCTTGAAGAACCCAGTTTGAAGGTTAGCACCTTGGAGGTCGTTGACAAAATTGCGCGGGTAATAATCTGGAGCTGGTGGTACGCCAGTCTTTCGCTTCATGGAATGGTTGTTCGACGTGCCAAAGCGAACTGCAAAGGATTGCCCTCCAAATGGAACCACCGCACCACTCTCCTCGCCTGGTTTGTCCTCAACAGGTTCCTCCACTTCTTCCTCAGCACCCCCAGGTACAAAGTCAGGTATTCCAAATCGTCGTCGTTTCAGAGCATATCGATGGATACGAGCAGCTCTTTGCTCCCTCCAAATCCGTTTGGCATACGTTACCCAGCCTTTGTAGTTGTAGCGCTTGTCAGGGTGACTTTCTACCATCAACCTTACCATTTCGCTCCGCATCTCACGAGCTCGGACCTCCGGATCCTCCGCGAAGCTGTTAAACACAGGTGGTCTGTGCTTCTTCTTTGACTGGGTTTTCTTTGTCGGAGTGTAATTGTTATCAGACCGCATCTTTTTCACAACAACCGCATTCGCACGTCGGTGAGCAATCTCTGCCTTGGTCCAACTGCGGATTGGCATGTCCTCAATGTCGTCGAAACTGAGCTTTTCCGTGTTGTCCTTGGTGTCTTTTAATGACTTGAACGGGTTCATTTTCGCCTTGGTCCCTTTCGGAAGAGTGTTGAAAAACGATGTCATCGTCCGCTGTTTTCGCTGATCTTTCATTTCCCGTATTTGTTTCACAAGCCACGGCGGGTATTCAATGCGAGGGACAGGGTTATCGACAAGCTGAAGGGCAGCGGGAATGCTGACAATCTTCAGGATAGCATTCGCAAGACGACCCTTATAGTAGTCCCAATCCAGCAGGGATTGAAGATTCAGATCGTCATCACTGCTCTTACTCCACCTCCGGAGAAGTCTCCTCTTCACGTTTTCATTCGGAAACTCAAAGATTTTCGCTGGGATGGCCCGAGCTGTGGTCTGGGCATCATCTGGCTTTCGAGAAATGACGTACGTAGCAGCAAGGCCCTTGTCCTTGACAATGTCATCGCCAAGGAAATCTCGCATTCTTGTCGCACAGGTGATCGCACAACTCTTTTGACCAGCAACGATATACTCGTCAAGAGGCTTGCTCATGTTGTTCTGCTCAACTAACAGCTCCAGAATCTGGGCGTCCGTCATGCCAGCACCTTTGTTCACGATGATGTCAAGCCACTTGTTGCACGTGGCGCCAACAGCATTGTAGCACTCGACGAGCGTGGAACCTTTCAGGAAGCAGTCGAAGATCTCTCCCTGAAATTCCTTGACCAGCTTCAGTTCACCACGCCGCTTGATCTCGAAGCCCTTCAGCTCAGCGAGGGAGCCGTCGTCATTAAAGACAGCATACCGCTTCTTGATGCTCTTTCCCTCCTCAAGAGAAGCTGGCAGAACCATCGCTTTGTATGGCCCGTCCACTTCGAACATGATAGAGCACTCGCTTCTTTGGCTATACTCAAAAGTCCTGGGGTCGACTAGATCCTGATACTGGTGATTTGTGAAGTTAGCAGCCACGTCCGAGTTGAAGATTGAACATATGTAGCTCATGGAGCACTTCTTCCCAGACTTTGTCTTGAACGTGAAGTTTTCAGGAAACGAGACCGGGAGGACACACCAAATTCCGTCGGTGTCAAGCTCAAGAGGCAAGCCAACTTTGTCGATGAACTCTCGGGCTCTCTTGATGATCAACCCGCCCGTATTGGTGACGATGCCAGCCATCTCCATCGAGTACCATCGGGCGCCCTTTCGCATTACGTATCCGTAGAAGGAGTTCAGGATGCACTTATGAGCAAGCTGAAGTGAGTCGTACAGCACAACCAGGTTTTCGGTGCGGACCACCGCCTCTTCATCACCAGATTCCTTCGCCTCTGCCTTGGCCTTCTTCTGCTTTTTCAGGAGCGCCTTGTACTCGTACCGGCGGTCACGGAATGCACGGACAGTGTCAACATAGAAAGAGTTTTCCCGCTGGCACACTGTCGCAGTTTTCTCAACCTCACGAGTCTTGTGTGTTTTCCCGTAATTTACGCGGCAGTACTCCTTCAGCCGCTTCCGGAACAACGGGTTCCTTCTTGATTCCTCGTCGTTGAAGTTTGCAAGAGCTGCAAAATCAACGCGTTTCGCGGGACCCGACGCCGGCTTTTCTTCCAGCCGTGTTCGCTTCCAGCTGCGGTTACCATCTTTGTCCAGACCGCCGTTGAACTCGGACTCGCGACGTGCGTCTTCCTCCGCCTGTTTCCGCTGCTGCTCGCGCTCTTGTAAAACGGTGCGCCGCTGAATCATTTCAGCTTCGCCGCGGGAGGCAGGGAAATACTCACCGCGCCACGTCCATTCCATGTCGCGCTGGCACCCGGACATGCCGTTGAAGTCGCAAGCAGCGCATTGCGCGGGATTGACGATGGCGTGTGGTTGCAGCCGGTTGGTAAGGATGATGTTTGGATACATTGCGGAAACATCGAGATGGTATATGAGCGGCTTCTCTTTGCGTGTGGGCTTGTCTCTGAGCGCATTTAGCTGATTCACAATCTCTGCGCGGACTTCGTCGTAGTTGGTCACATCGTCCAGCTCAGTCTTGCCCTCAACGGTAATCGCGAATTTGAGAACGTCGTCAAGACTGTCTTCAAGGTCCTGCAGGGTCTCCACATCAATCTTGAACTCCACCGGAAGGTCGCTGCGGTAAATGCCAGTGCGGATGGCCTCCACATGTCCACCGATGTACGTCTCTGATTCGAGGACGTAACCATCGTCGGTGAGCTTACCAATGGCAGTGCCGTTGTACTTGTTCGGAGCGACGATGCGTTTCTCACGAGCCTGGCACATCAGCAGCATCTCGCACAGAGTACCCGAGCCCTTCCGTAGTACATCGTCCGGGCTAAGCGGGAGAATATTGCACAGGGAGAAGGTGAACGGGTGAACATACTTCATGTAGAGAAAGTATGTGCATACGGCATCGGACACGGAGTACATGGCCATCTCTTCCGGTCGTTCCTTTGCTGCCGGGAGCATCTCCTCCGGCGGAATTTCCTCGGGCTCAAAACCAAGTAGCACGCGTGTGACAGCCTTCAAACCACGCGAGCCCTGCGGAAGATACGAATCGCGACTGACCCAGTGAAATACATCCATGTGCACCGCGGTGCGACCGCGCGTCTCCTTCGTGTTCATGGAACTCTCCGTGCTACGCATGCCGATTTCGCGGCCCATGTCCAAACCGAGCATAGAAGCGCGCGTCTGAACGAACGGCCAGTCGAAATAGTCGCCGTTGAAAGTCACAAAGACGCGCGGCGCCGCAATTCGCACTTCTGAGAAGAAGCGCGTCAGCAAGTCTCGCTCATTCGCCTCGTTGAACACCTGGAACTTTCCCTTGTATTCTTTGTGCGGCGCGAATTCAAAGTCGTCAATGTCCTTCGACACAACCTCGCGGTTGATGACGAGGTATCCCGCGCCGTCGACCACCCACGAGATCATGTAGACCTCGTCACCGGCCTCAGCGTCCGGGAACTTGAGCGGCTTCTTTGTGCACTCGATATCGTAGGCGAGCACGACGGGGTTGGCACGTTCGACGATTTCGGGCATGCGTGTGAGATGGGCGCTGAACAGGTCGTTTGCGTGGGACTGGTTGAGATCCGGGTCGAGATCCCGCGCATCGTCGTCGTCGTCGTCGTCAGCGCCAGCGTCGTTCAAATTGAGATCGTCGGCAACCGTGCCACTCGACGAGGCACCGTACTTGCCCTCGCCGAGGCGCAGCTCGGCGGATGACGCGCCGCCGCCGCTCTCGTCGCCCGGCGGGGCGACCTTGTACCAGTACCCGACGTTGATCTTGCGGTCGATGGCGAGCCGGTTAACCGGGGCGACGTCGTACTCGCGTATGTCACACAGGGCTTCAAGCGGGTCTGCAACAGCGGCGGGAAGTGCGTCCGAGACAGCGGCGTCAATAGCGGCGGCCGTCTTGATCCTGTCTGCATTCCTGCGAATGATCGGGTTGAGAGCATCTCTGACGCGGAACAGGTCGCCGGGGGTGCGTGCCTCGAGCTTGAGGAACTTTGGAGGCTTATCCTGTGCGAGATGGTTTGGCATAGACGTGTCCTCCAGTCGGACGACAGAGATATCTGCGACAAAGTCGTCAAAACGCTTGCGTAACGCAACCTCAGCCTCGCGCAGCGCGTGGGCGCGGACAGCGAGGTACATGTACGGGCGCGCGATGACGGTGGCGCGGAAGTCTCCGGCGGCGTCGTCGGAGAGGAAGAAAAGGTCGACGGCCTGGACGGGACGCCCCGTCGAAGGCTCCTCCACGGTTGCGGCGACCATGTTGACGAGCCAGCCGACGCGGGCAGAACTGCCCGGGGCGAGCGAGGCAAAACCCAGCAGTGTGTCCTCCTTGAGCTCGGCAGCGCGGGTGTCCTGCCAGGTCGGAGCGGCCGGGCCGTCTTCCGGTCGGGCTAGGAGGGCGGGGTCGACGAAGGAGGCGGGGCGCTTGCGAGGGTTATTGGGGCCGTTGCGCGAGTCGCGGAAGGCGCTGCGGTAGTCGCCGCGGCCGGCGCGGCGCCCCCGCGTCGCAGAAACCGGATGCGCGGGGACTGTTGAACGAGCTGGTCGAAGAGGATCGCCTGCCTGCGCTCGTCTTCGCGTTCAGCCGCAAGGACGTCGAAATGCTCTCGCGCAAGAACGGTCGCCGCAACCTCTTGGACGAGGATGAGAAGCGGTTGGGGGGCGGCAAGGGCCGTAGTGACCCCAACAAGCTCCCGGAGCCCAACCGCCCCGCCACGAGTTTCTTTTGGTTGAGTAGCCCGATGAAGGCCGGCTACTACATCCTGTGGAAGACCTACAAGTGGTACATCATCACCGCCGTGCTGTTTCGACTGCTCGATTCCATACAGCAGTTCGACATTATCTATGCAATGACGCAGGGCGGCCCGGGAGACGCGCTGACGGTATTCCAGGTAGAGGCGTATTTGAACTTCTTTCAGTCGACCAACATCGGTCGTTCCGCAGCGCTGATGATGATCCTGTGGGCGATCACCTTTGTGTTGTCGAATATATTTATAAAAAACTGGCTTTTGAGCGAATGCTTGCACGCTCGAAGACACTGTTATGACAACGCTAATAAT
>JAVCKV010400344.1:0-12810 GCA_032274145.1 Herpochondria borealis | reverse complement strand
ACTTTTTTCTCAATGCGTTAGATACCTATGCGAGTCAGACGTCTTTGCCCGAGGGAGCAAAAGAAAAAATTATTGCTTACTATAAAGAAAATTTTCAAGTGCCTTACAACAAAAAGAACAAAACACCTGCGCTAGCCCCAGAGGCATTTTTTAAAGGTTTTAATGAAAGCCAATGGCTTCAGCAATATCATTATATTGTTCAAAATCCTAATCCAGTCGGAGAGAAGTATATGATGGATACACCCGTCAATGACTTTTCCTCGGGTTATTCTAATGGCCACGGTGCCTACCATAAAATATTTAAAAAATATGCTGACAAATCAGGGTATGGTGATATTTATTTGATTGATGAACAAGGTAGGGTTACGTATTCTCTGAATAAGGGCTTTGAGCTCGGTACCTCTATCGTTGATGGGCCTTTTACCAATACGGGTCTAGGGCGCGCTTACCAGGCTGCTCTTAAGGTAAATAAGGGAGAGGTCGTCGTAGAAGACTTTAGCCCTTATGCACCATTATTAGGCACTTCAGCTGCCTTTATGGCCTCACCATTAGTTAAATTCAAGCGCGTTCGAGGAGTTTTTATTGTTCAGCTACCCATTAAAGCCATTGATTCCGTTATGACAAATAATAAAGAATGGAAGAAGGTCGGCCTAGGTGACACTGGCGAAACCTATCTTGTAGGGCCTGACAGCACTTTGAGAAATACCAACCGCCTAGAATATGAAAATTATGATATCTATATTGAGAGGCTTAAAAAATATAACGATAAGCATTCTCAACCCATCGAAAAAATCGTCACTAGTGGGTCTAGTATTGGATTGCAAAAAGTCGTTACACAGTCAACGCAAGCAGCACTTAATGGAGAGAGTGGTTTTGAGATTATTACTCAATACGATGGTCGAAAAGTGCTTTCTGCCTATTCACCAATTGACGTAGAATTTTTCAACTGGGCCATTATTAGTGAGATAGATTACGACGAAGCCTTCGCGAGTACAGAAAAGCTCTCAACAACACTAAACCGTTACTTAATGGTATTAGCGGCAGGTGTGATTGCTCTATCAGTTATATTTATCCTCTTTTTAGCGAATCTCATTTTTAAGCCCATTAATGCCATCGCTCTTAAAATGCATGAAATTGCAGATGGCAGCGGTAGCCTATCCAGCCGGCTAGACGATAGTGGCAACAACGAGATTAGCGACTTTGCAAATGGTTTTAATTCCTTTGCCTCTAAGCTGGAGCACATTGTTAATCGTACCGTTTCAGCCTCTGAATCGCTGATCAAGCAAAGTGATCAACTCATCACTCTTTCGCAAAAAGGAAAGCAGCAAGCGTTGGTTCAAACAGATAATATTGATGGCATTATTGGCTCAGTCGAAGAAATTTCTGCCAGTATTGAAGTGAATGCGGAACATGCGAATAACACTTCTAAAGTGGCCGCTACAGCAAATCAAAAAGCACAACTCGGTAAATCGGCGACATCAGAAGCGATTGTTGCCATTCAGTCAGTTTCAACTGAGGTAGAAAATACTGCTCAGGTATTAAAAACGTTGCAAGAAGAGTCGGATAATGTGTCTAAAGTTTTGTCTGTTATTGACTCTATTTCCGATCAAACTAACCTGCTAGCACTCAATGCAGCCATAGAAGCGGCTCGCGCAGGAGAGCATGGGCGAGGGTTTGCCGTTGTTGCTGACGAAGTGAGAAGTTTATCTCAAAAAATACAGAAAGAGACACACAGCATTTACGAGACTATTGGTAAACTTCAGGTTGGCACTTTAAAAGCTGTTGAGGTAATGCAACAAAGTATTGATAAAACAGTCTTAGGCGTTACTCGGTCGACCGATGCAGGACAAATATTGGATATTGTCGTTGAAAGTAGTCGCGAGATTACGAAGATGAATGAAGAAATCGCTGCCACCACAAAAGACCAAAGTCATATTATTCACTCCATTGAATCAAATATTGAATCTACATCACAGATTACCCAGCAAGCAACACAGTTATCTATTGAAATCGATCAAATTGGTGAGCAAATTTCACAACTGGCAAATGAGCTCCAGCAGCTTGTTAGGCTATTTGCCGACGATAAGGATAATGCTGCTAGCCATTAAATAGTCAGTAGTTAACGAAAATAAAAAATGGTTAAAAATACTTTGGTCTATTTAGCGTGCAAAAAATTCGAATCAACAAACACGTTCGCTTATATAGTCTAAGTCAACAGCTATACTACTTTTTTAGTGGAAATTAGATGATATTATTCATTCATCAAATGAGCTTTTTTACTATCAATCGGTGCCTGCTCTCTTTCTTTCATTCCATAATCACGCTTAACATCTGCAACACGTATGCGGTAGTTACTCAGTATGCTCGCACGCCCTTTTTTTTGAGCAAAACGATGACATTCTAAATTTCGCCATTCGTTGATAGCATCTTCATCGCGCCAATATGATAGTGATAATAATTTTCCTTCTTCAGCTAAACTTGAAAACCGCTCTATTGAGATGAACCCATCAATATTCTCTAGCTCAGGTTTCAAATGACTAGCAATATCTAAATATTCGCCTACCTTTCCCTTCATTGGATTGACTTCAAAAATGACTGCAATCATGGTTTGCTCCTTTTACCGTGTGGTTCTGAGGCTAGTGATACAAAAGTCCGCTCTTCTCTAAGTATAAATCTTTCACGTTGGGCAAAGTCATAATTTTCTTTACCTATTGGATCGTCCTTTAGCCTTTCTCGATATTGCTCGTAGTCCGCTAGACTTTCGACGTTATAAATACCATAGGCGCGTGTGGACGATCCTTCGCAAGGAGCGTAGTAGCCAATTAAATCCGCACCACAACGAGGGATTGCCATCCCCCAGTTGCGCGCGTATTGCTCAAATTGTGATTTCTTGTTTGGATCAATATGATAGCGAATAATACAAGTTAGCATGTGTTGTTCCTTATTTTAAGATTTAATGACTCTGAGGTTTTGAACAGTATGCTTAATTGACGGTCTTTAATGCTTCGGTTACGATCGAACTATGGATGGTACCCCGAACATAGCAAAAATTGGCGCTTTAATCGGCGACAACACTCGAGCAAAAATGTTGTCAGCGTTGATGCATGGCAAAGCATTGACGGCATCTGAGCTAGCTGAAGAAGCGTGTGTAATGGCTCAAACAGCAACAACTCATCTTGCAAAACTGGAGGCGGGAGGTCTTCTGATGATGAGAAAGCAAGGCAGGCACAAGTACTTTGCTTTGGCCAGTGACGATGTGGCAGCCCTGCTGGAGAACCTCATGGGATTAAGTGCTAATCACGAGTCATTGCGAACGGTAACCGGCCCTCGTAATACTGCCATGCGTTATGCACGCGTTTGCTATAACCATTTGGCTGGCCACAAGGGCATTCAGCTCTATGACAGTCTACTTAATAAACATTACCTAGTGTCCAATAGCGGAGCTTTGACGCTGTCTAAAACCGGTGAACACTTCATGCAAGAATTCGGCATTGATCTCGAATCGCTAAAGACATCTAGGTCCCCTTTGTGTCGTGAGTGCTTGGACTGGAGTGAGCGTCGTTCACATCTGGCGGGTAGTCTTGGTAGAGCATTGTTTACACAATTAGAAACTTTAGATTGGGTTAAAAGAGACAATAATAGTCGGATTGTAATTTTTACTGCCAAAGGAAAGCAGGCGTTTGACACTATCTTCAACGATAGATGACGATGACTCGAATTTTTTGATTGGCTTGCCATGATTAGATAAATTATTAAAGACTTAAAAAGCCATGAGATGAAATCGAGAAGACTCCTAATTGCTTTATGCGATTAAGATTTCTGCCAATAGTAAGGATTTCTTTGTAATGTGAACCTAGCTTCTATTATCGTGATATATATAATGTTTTTCGGTCTCCTATAAATCGAACTTACAGTTGATATCTTTAGATTGACAATATTAGCAGTGTATTCGAAAATAAATGCTCAACATTTGGGCTATATTAATCAATATCACTCGTGGACTAAATACATGTTTGCTCGCAACCTATACTTTGCTATTTTCATCTTCTTTGGCAGTGCTCAAAGTACCTTGGCCGATAACAATTATGACCCTATTGTTAATAAGATAAACGAGATTGGTGCCAATGTCTTATTGATGCGTCATGCAATTGCTCCTGGGTTTGGTGATCCCGATAATTTTGTTATTAGCCAGTGCAATACGCAGCGAAATCTAGATGCTGTCGGACGAGATCAGTCCCTCTCACTAGGGCAGCGATTAAAACAGTCGAAAATTGTCATAGACAAAGTGTATTCAAGCTACTGGTGTCGTTGCCTAGAAACCGCCAACCTTTTAAAAATTGGTCAAGTAGAAAGCTTTGCGGGCCTTAATTCATTTTTTGAAGGGCATGTCGACCGTGATAGAACACTCGATTTGTTACAAAAGAAATTTGCAGGCCTCGATCAAAGCAGCCTTACATTGATGGTCACTCATCAAGTTGTTATTCAGGCTATAACAGGAATAAATGTTTCATCTGGATCTATTGTTGCTTATAACTCGCAGACAGGTAAGGCTCTCGAAGTTATTATTGAATAGTTAAGCGAGATATTGAAGTCCTAAAGGACGCAATTTTGTGAGGTGAATTTTTTTAGAGTGCAATTTTGGGTAACTGCGTGTTACCAGTTAGTCATTATCAACTGTTCATTAATAACTTGATATTATTAGGTGAGAATTGCTCAAACCAAATTGTTTGAGCAATTCTATTCACGCAAAGTGTTAACAAACGACTAGATTTTTAATAGAGCTTTAGCTTTATTGAGTATTTCGACAGAAGCTGCATGGTCACCAGACTTATGCATTTCTTCGCCTTGTGCACGAAGCGCTTTGACTTTAGCCATATCTGCAGCGCTAAGCGTTGAAGAAGCCATAGCATCGTCTATCTGTTTCATATCCATTGGGCAGCTACCTGCGAAGGCCATGCTTGCTGTCAAAGCAGTAGTTAGTGCGAACGCACCTATAATTTTTTTCTTCATGATTTACTCCTCAACGTGAAATATAAACTATTCAAAAATGTTACTTGTCAACCAAACGTAGATTATAAATTTATAATTTACAAATTATTTTACGAAACTCATTCGTTTTGGGTTCACAAAAAAATTGCAAATGCAAAGGTGCATAGCCATACGCAAGTTTTTCTTGCACAGGTATTAATACAAAAATTTACTAAATACTTAAAATATTCTTTCAAATAAATTCGAGCGTGCGATTATTGATTTTGTGTTGCATCACTCTCACTTAGTGCCCCTGTATCCATTTTTTCCGCAGCGCCTGTCATTGCTTTAGAGGTATATGCCTTTGCTTTTTCTAATTGTTGACTAGAGGCGTTAATTGCATCTGACGTTGCTTCTTTAGCTTTTGTGGCAGTATCGGCAACAACTTTTTTAGCGTCTTCAGCGGTTTGTACTGCGCTTTCTTTTATTTTGTTGGCTGCGTCGATTGTCGCTTGCTTGGTATGTTCGGCTGCATTTTTTACATCTTCGCCGGCATTACTCAGCTCTGTGTTAACTGGTTTTGATTCTTGGCTGGCAGTAGTATCAGTATTTGTATCACTGCAAGCACTTACAAAGGCAAGAAGAACCAGCATGGGGAATATAGTTTTAATAGTCATTTTTAGGCCTGTAAATTGAGTTTGAGATTGCTTTATCACAATACAATCATAAGCTACAGAAGTAGATTTGCCTACACATATACATCAGACTTTACATAATTAATACATTAATTGATTAATACGATCCAGAACTCTAAATAATTATCGTCGCCTATTTTTATTTGTAGATTCCTACCAAGGCGCTTATGCCTAGTACTGGTTAGAGTTAATCGCCGAATCAAAAGAATAATGTGTAAATATCGCTCAAAAACTATTGGTCAAATGAATAAAAATATAAGCAATAATTTAATTGTCTTCTCTCCGTTAGTCAAAACCGTTATTATTACACTTATTGCTAAGATACTAGCAATACAAATTCCGTTAGAATATTTACCTACGCGACCATACTGTTAAGTGATAGGCTGTTAAGTCGATGATTTCTGTGGGTGACTCCTGTGGCTCGGAAAATGCCAACCCGTTGGTTTGTACCTTTATGTCGCAGTTTCGTGGCAGACTTAAACGATAGATTGAAATTCGAGATGACGATAGGGGTGTTATTATGCTGCTTATATTGTTAATTGTTGAATTTTTACCCAAAAACTACTTATAAAATCAACCTATAGAAAAGGTTTTTAACTAAGTATTTCTAAAAAATTATTATTAGTAAAATAAGGCTGTGTCATTACTTATGCACGAAGAAGCAAAAAAAATTATTGCTAAAGGGCCAAAAGCTTGGAATTTATGGCGAAAAAAGAACCCTGGTCTTTATCCGGTATTGGATGGCATAGAGTTATTCAATCTCGACTTAACCGGTATTGATTTTTCTGGAGTATCTTTATGTCATGCTGCTATTCATCACTGTAATTTAAGCTCGGCATCACTGGTATCTGCAAGGTTAAAAGAAGCCAATTTGCAAAATAATGATTTTACTTCAGCACGGATGATTGCCGCCGAACTAGTTGATGCCGACCTTTCTAATTCAATATTGACAAAAGCCAATATTCTTACTGCCTCGGTGCGTGGCGCACATTTTGATGGAGTTGATTTTTCTGGTCACGATATGCAGGCTCTAGACTTACGGAATGTGTCTTTGCGCGGTACAAACTTATCAAATCAGTATTTATCGAGATCAGATCTTTCGGGCGCTATTCTCGATGCGTGTAAATTTGTGAATTCAGATTTATCCGATACAAATTTTAGATCAGCTTCACTTGTTGGTGTCGACTTGTCTTCAGCTAAAATTAACGGAATAAATTTTCAGCAAGCTAATTTAACTAAAGCTGTCTTTTTAAAAAACTCTGTTGAGAATATTAATTTCGAAAAAGCGCTATTGATCGATTGTGATTTTCGTCAATCAATAATAAAGCGGTCGAATTTTCGTAAAGCGGATATGACGGGTTGTCTACTAAGTGAAGTGGATACTGTCGATTGGACGCTTTCTGATGTTAAGTGTAGTTATGCCTACTGGGATAGGCTGGGAAAGCAAAAAACGTATTATGGTAAGCATGATTTCGAACGTATTTATTCAGATACTTTAACTTTAGAGTTACGTTATCCTTTTCGAATGTCTGTGGCAGAAATCTCAACATTGCCCATTTTAATAGAACACTTGCAGGCATCTCAGTGGGGAACTGCGATTCGCCTAAAATCAATTCAAGACGACGCCGGTGGCTCGCAGGTGATACTTTCTATCGACGAAACAAGTGCTTACCAGCCGTCTGATCTGCGAGAGTCGCTGCAGCGAGAAGCTAATTCGATTTTAATGGCCCAAATCACAATGCGTGAAGATTTGTTGTTACAGCGCTCCCTTAAAGAAGAAATTGCTAGAGTTAAAGAAAATTTCTGGCCAAGACTTTTAGAGCTAGCCACTGAAAATGAGCGGGAGGTTGTCAGAAATTTAACCATTATCTTCATGGATTTATCGGGTTTTTCAAATTGGAAAGATGATGAGTTGGCGCATAAGCTGGCATTATTTCGAGGTTTAGTGAAGCCTGTATTACAGCGTTGGAATGCTGGGCATCCAAATATGGAAGGCGATTCGTTACGGGTGACATTTAAGAACGCAACCATTGCCTGCGCCTGTGCTTGTATGTTGCGCAATGTACTGGTGTCAGCGGGCTTTGAATTACGCATAGGTATAGAATTAGGCGAAGTGTCTGTTATCCATAATGCGGTGACCAATCAGCCCGATCTCGAAGGTACTGCAGTAAGTATGGCGGCACGTATAGAGGCGTCTGCAGAGCCTGGGGAGATACTGACAACTGATAAAGTGAAGTTTCATGCCGACAATCGAGGTTATTTCGCATTTTCGCCTCGCCGGGTCGTACTTAAAAAAGGAATCGGCAATAAAAAATTGGGCGATCTTATGGATTGCTATTCGATTAAGTTGTTGAAGCACGTCGAAGAAATTATTTAGAGACCCCTTATAAAATATCGCGAATTGATAGTCTACACACTACCCTTTGTAGACATCACTTTGTTTGCATAACTTGGGTTACATAACAGGGTGACTATAAGTACGCTCAAGCCACGCTGGCAAGAAGAAAGGTAAGCTTGCGACACTCTCAACCCACCAATGAAAAACTTCAACAAGTGTTATTCGTGCCAACAACGTTATAAATCCATAAATAAAATAGTTGCACCCCTTTACTATATTTCTTATTGGGTGATCACTTTATCTTACGATGCCAACCTGTAAAATAAGCCTATGCTCAATTTCATCTGGATCTTCTTTTTTGCCGCAGCCTTTATAGTAGCGTTAATCAAGCTATTGGCTTTTGGTGATACACAAATATTTGGTCAGATGATGACGGCGATGTTTAGTTTATCTAAAACCGCATTTGAAATTGCATTGGGGCTAACCGGTGTTTTAGCCTTATGGCTGGGCATTATGAAGATTGGTGAACGGAGTGGCTTTATTCTAGTGCTAACAACTTGGCTTAGCCCGCTGTTTATCCGCTTAATGCCCGAAGTGCCAAAAAACCACCCTGCGCTCGGTGCGATAGTGATGAATATGTCGGCTAATGCTTTAGGCTTGGATAATGCGGCAACACCATTGGGCATTAAGGCGATGCAAGAATTACAAAAGCTCAACCCACGTAAAGACACCGCCAGCAATGCCCAGATTTTATTTTTAGTGATTAATACGTCTGCAGTGACTTTGTTTCCGGTCACAATATTCACCTATCGTGCACAAATGGGTGCTGCAAGCCCAACCGATGTGTTTATTCCTATTTTGATCGCAACCTATGCCTCGACATTGATTGGTCTGCTCACCGTGGCTGCGGTGCAAAAAATTAATTTATTGGATAAAGTGACCTTAGCTTATTTAGGCGGTTTCTCTGGCTTAGTGTTTGGCTTGCTGGCTTATTTCTCGACCTTGCCAAAGACTGAGATGTTGGTGCAATCTGCATTGATTAGTAATGTGACGTTGTTTTCTTTAGTAATGTTATTTATCGCCGGTGCGGTGATAAAAAAGGTCAATGCTTATGATGCTTTTATTGATGGCGCTAAAGAAGGCTTTGGCACCGCAATAACGATTATTCCTTATTTGGTCGCCATGTTGGTGGCTATTGGTGTTTTTCGCGCCAGTGGTGCTTTGGATTTATTAGCCGAGGTCCTTCGCAGCCTAGTGTTGTCATTGCATATGGATGACCGTTTTATTGATGCATTGCCTACCGCTTTAATGAAACCTTTTAGTGGCAGTGGTGCACGGGCGATGATGATTGATACCATGCAAGTGCATGGTGCGGATTCGTTTGCAGGGCGTCTAGCGTCGATAGTACAAGGCAGCACTGAGACGACTTTTTATGTATTAGCCGTTTATTTTGGCTCCGTTGGCATTAAGAAAATTCGTCATGCGGCCGCTTGTGGCTTGGCAGCAGATGCAGCAGGTATTTTTGCTGCCATTATCATTGCCTATTGGTTTTTTGGTTAACCTCGTTCAGTTTTTTGGTACTTATTAAGAGGTCAGGTCCTGTAATACGGGATAGGCTCTACATGATCTTCTATGGCGCACTTTTTATTCGGATTCATCTAAACTCTTTTCAACTTGACGAATAGTATCCACCGCAATCATATACTCTTCATCAGTAGGAATAACCCAAGCACCTAGTTGACTATTATCGACAGAGATTTTTTGATGTTGTTGACTCGATAAACCTTGGTCATTTTTTTCATCGTCAAGTTGTAAGCCAATTGCTTTTAGCGGCGCGCATATGCGGCGGCGTATTTCTGCTGAGTTCTCGCCGATACCTCCTGTAAAAACGATGGCATCAACCTTACCTTCAACCTCTACATAATAGGCTGCAATGTATTTACGAACATTGCGACAAAAAATTTCTATGGCTAATTTTGCACGACGATCATCGTGCTCATGGGCTTCATCAAGAAGTTCGCGCATATCCGATGTTAATCCAGAAATACCCAAAAGCCCCGATTGTTTGTTTAGCAAATTATCCATGTCGTCAAAACTTAAGCCCTCTTTTCTATGCAGGTAGTGCAAGATGGATGCGTCAACATCACCTGAGCGCGTTCCCATCACTAAACCATCTAATGGTGTAAACCCCATTGATGTATCTACTGAAATACCCGCTTGTATAGAGCACGCAGAGCAGCCATTGCCCAAATGTACTGAAATTATATTGACGTGCTCACGAGGAATGTTATTAATTTTTCTATATTTGTAGGCAATATAACGATGAGAATTACCATGAAACCCATAACGTCTAATTTTATAGCGGCGGTAATATTGATAAGGTAATCCATATAAGTAAGCTTCTTCAGGTAAGGTAGCATGGAACGCTGTGTCAAATACTGCTACCTGAGGAATAGCTGTTCCTAACAGCGTTGTCACAGCCTCTATACCGGCTAAATTTGCTGGGTTATGCAAGGGCGCTAAGTCCATGCACTTTTCTATTCCTGATTTCACTTTTTCATCGATGACAATAGATTTAACAAACATCTCGCCACCATGAACAACACGATGTCCAACTGCATGAATGTCAGCGTAGCTCTGAATGCCTTTAATTTTTGCTTGAGAAGATGTTAACCAACGTAATATCATATCAATCGCAAACTGATGATTTTTAATGGATTTGTTCTGACGTATTTTTGCTCGACCACTAACGTGGTAAGTAATTTGGGCATAACTACCAATGCTCTCGATCAAACCCTTAGCAAGATTATCTGCAATGCATTCACCAGATTCAGTAAGCTCCACATTCATTATCTGAAACTTTAAAGATGACGACCCACTATTTAATACTAAGATATTCATTTTTTCGGCTTACTCATATGTGGCTACTTAAGCGATAGATGGGGGTGCGTGTATTTGATTTATAATAATACCTGACACACTTGATTATCTGTATTTTTCTATTCTTTAAATGTTGAAATCATTCCATTCAATATAAGAAATTATAAAGCTCGAAAGAGGGGAGCGTAATATTCAGATTGTATTTTTTTCATTTTATTTGTTAATGATAGCTACGCTAAAGCTCAAGAGCAAACGTTTAATTTCTTGATTTTTATGAACCCAATATATCATTTATGTTTAAGCATTATAAATTAACTTGTTTTATTGAAATATATTTAATCGATGATGTAATCAATCAACTGCTGGCGATCTCTATCAATTCCCTACTGATAGTGATTAGAAATAGAAAGGATACAAAAAATGTTAGCCCATAAAAAAACATTTTAAAAAGATGAAAGATAGAAACGGAAAATAGGTAGCAGAAAAGTTTTTATTGATGATTTATTTTAATTTTTTTATGTCGAAAAAACCAAGATTCAATTTAACTTCTAGGCCTAGCCAATACGCAAACTCTGTATGATCTTTTAAGTCGTCTCCGGTTAAAGCGTGGACAAAGACAGTAAGATTATCCCGGTTCGTATCTAGCCAAGAAATATAACGATCAAAATCCTTTGACCCAAACGTTACTTGGCAACTCCAACATGGATGTGGGCCAACTAGCTTTTCATGAAACCGTCCAACATGAAGGCTAAAATCTTTCGCTGAAGCATCGCATATTTTTTTGCAACCGCTGTGCTATCTTCATCAAAGTAGATATGTGCATGATAAGCTTTGTGAGTGTTAGTTGGTATTTTCGTTTCTTTCATAAAATTACACTCTTTTTATATTTTATTAAACTCACCACAATCGTCACATTTTAACCCACGTTTATAAAAAAAAAGAGGAAAGCCGAGAAGCAAGAAGACTAAAAAGGCTGGAGCCTTACCTTTTGTATGGGGTGTTAATTTTTCACTACCACACTTAAAGCAAACGTTACCGTCTTTACCTATTTCAGATTCTACCCAGTGAGATAGGTTTTGATTAATTATTTCACGTGCTCTTTTAGCTTGAACAGTTGGCACTTGTAAGCGAACACCGCCCATTGCATTTGAATATAGCCATTGCATATTAATTGTATGTTCATCTGCTATAAATGCGAGAATATTTTCAGACTCCAAAAGAGACTTAGCAATATGAGCCTCATAAGGAAACGAGAATGTCGCTATGGTTGTTATTACTGACTCTTTCATAAATTTGAAAAATAATGTTTTAGTTAACGGGCATTACATATGTAGTTTCCAGCCAATTATATTTGGCGATTTTTCAATACTTGTTATGCGCTCTTTTGATATCTATTAAGATACACTAGTATTTCTTGATGTCGCTACTTATTGAACTGACATGCATGGATTTCATGCTGAATACCTTGACTATCAAACGTTATTGAACACCTGTAACTTGGAATAATACCTTTCGATGTTAAAGTCACTTTCCATAAATCAGATTTCTGTCTAGAACTATAAACGACAAATTTTTCCCACCCACGAGATTTTAATTCTATAAAATCTACCTTTTCCCAAAGACCTTTATCACACGCGAATCCAACAGAGCTTTGCCCTGAATTAATTGGGAAGGCATAACTGAAGCAATCCCCAACTTCCTCAAATATCCATGTTTCACTGCTTGCGTTACAAGAAACTAACAACATACTTGTAATACAATAAATCAGAACTTTCTTCATGTGTATATAATTTTTTATGCCAACTCTTTAAAAATAGGGCCGTCAGTTTGGTAGCCCCGCTTGCCTAACTTGTTAAATCTACCTATAAATTAACGTTCGCGGTTGTAGTGTAAATGAGAAAATTTCGCTCGCCATTTAATACAGCGTTG
>JAVCKV010400234.1:0-12811 GCA_032274145.1 Herpochondria borealis | reverse complement strand
ATCCATGCCTTCACTGCAGTACTGGAGGCGATGACCAACGCAACACAGCTACGGACTCCTGTGCTGTTGATGTAGAGAGAGAGAGAGAGAGAGAGAGGAACCATGGGCATCTGAACAGTAAGTCCCAAGTCCTCCTCCCTCTCCTTTGCGTTCAAAGATCCTCCGCACCTCTAGAGTGTATCTTTCAAAGATCCGTCGTACCTCTAAGAAGAGTGAATGTATCTTTGGATCTTTCCAAAAGACCCGCACCTCTATTCTGTCTTCGGAACTTGAGGCAGCCTAAGGTACGGTACTGCAGCGACAGTGTGCGTTTGATCCATACGATGGGTGATGTCCAACTAATACTGTGTTTTTCTACAAGATCAAAATAACGAATACTATGATGGTGATTAGTGGTGATTAGTAGAATTGTACAGAAAGCGCCACCAGCTGCAATGTGCAGTACTGTTGCTACTCCCGCCAAAATGAAATAGCGACAACCAACGCGTTATCTCAAAGAGACCTACAGTACTTAATTAGCACTATTAGCACCAGGCATCGACGGCATTCTCCATATCTTCAGTGATGAGTAGCATAGAATCCCGCAATGAGTGACCCACGTTCCGAAGCGATACCGAAACAGAGCTTCGGCGAGCCAAGGCCGGACGGTCCTGGCAATCTTCGATGTGACCGTCTTCGATGCCAGTGTTCGACGATTGTTCGCCGGGAGGTACAGATACGGTTGCCTCCATCATGGCAAGTGTGTCTTTATAATAAAAGCGGTAGTAGATTGCGAGAGTGTAAAATTGGAGCACCACCAGAGTTGTCGAGAATATCACCCCTGTCGAATATACCAGCTTGTCCACTGCTGAATTGTTCATTCGGGGTGCAGCTTCCACGAACAAATAGATGAGAAGACCGAGCTGAACAATTCTGGTGAAGAAGAAAAAGCCCCCACCCCAAAGTGTGGCACATCGTCGCAGCTTCAAGTCGCCAGAGTACCGTCGCAGCATGAGTGCAATGAAAAGTCCAAATTCATAGGTGACCATCAAATCAAGGATGAAGTCCAGTTTGAAGAAGAAGACCGACCTTGTTGCAACTGCGATAGCAATCATGGCGAACCACATGGTATGGTGAAAGAGCAGCAACCAGCCTGACCTTGCGTATACCAGTCTCGCACATGTCTCAATTGAGTAAAGAATTCCATGAAGGAAAAAGAATGAAAAGAGGTATGCATAATGCGTTTCGGCGACCCCGGTAAAGTCGGAACCTAACAACAGAAGGAACCCCAAATAGGAATATGGTATGGCAGTTACCAGTAACACAATAATGTTGGCAAGACCAAACACAAGCCGAAACTTCTCATGGGTATCCATTTCTCCGTATAGTGGTCTCCATACATGTAGCATTAAGTAGTGCAGGCCCCAGAAGAGCGCAAACATTGCCATGTAGCACAACAAGACCGCCATGAAAATAACTGAAAAGAAGTCTTCCTCGAATAAAGGATCGAGGACAAAGTCAAGCCCAACAAAGTCAACCAAATTTTTGAAAGCCCACTTGGTGGGATCCTCCACAAATGAGCATGAAGCCGAACCATGGAGAAGAAGCGGCGAGCCGCAGGGAAGGTCGGTCATCCCAAGATGTCTGGTCATCACGTCCACTAAGTTAGTGTTCTTGACATGGTCTTTTCCCGTCTTGGTCAGGAGTTCCGCAGAGAATAGATGCGGGTCCTTGACAAGGTCTTGATTGAGAACAGCACTGAAGGCGTTGGAAGCAATGCCCATCATCAAAAACTCAGACATGAACGTTGTGCCGGGAATGAAGCGCTGTTCCACCATGGCCCCAACGAACAGGTCGATATCATTGACACTGTCATAGAGTTCTTTGAGAGCTTCAGTTGCTTCTGGTCCAGCCTGCAGATCTTCAAAATTGTTCAGTCGGGGTAGAGTGAAGAATTCCCGGTAATCATTGTAGCTTTGCAGATTCTGGGCTCTCTCGTCCAAGATGGTTTGGACAGTTATGCCTTGGAGGTACGAGGGTGTGTTATGGGCCTGCATCGCTCCCATCCGAGTTCGATGCAAAGCCTTTCCAAAAGCAGTCGCTCCGCGTTCACGATACAGACTCGGCTTCCAAAGGAAATCATTGAAAGGTACTGACTCCTCGCTCTCAAATTCGAGTTGTTCCGCTACAACTGAATGCCATCGGTACAAATGGTTGAACTCAAGAGGGACGACATAGGTGAACTTGTCAAATGTCTGTTCTCGGAAGCGGTCAGGGTCGTACTCGAGTCTCACATGCTCCCTGGCTGGTGAAATTGAGTCAGAGACGTACTCGCCAAAAATAATTTTCAAAATTAAATGAGATACGATGAGCCTCGACACGTAATAAAGCTGCTGGTCATCCCACTCTGGGTTCTCCTTTTCCAGCGTCGCTGCAATATGATTGTGCTCTCGGAGAAACATCTCGGTAAACAAAAGATGGCCCGGGTGAAAATTGAACCGTTCATGGCCGGTGGCATAGTACGTCTCATCTTGAAAGCATGATTCATCCGTGCGATCCCAACCGCATGTCATTGTGAAATCGTCGTGTTGGCGTCGGATCTGCGCCAGCGTCGGAAGGCCGCCATCGGGACCTGTTTTCATCCTACCTCCACGGAGTTCCCGCAGTGCAAATGTTCGTGCTTCATCGGTACCATAAATGTGGGACCCTCTGAGACCGTGGGGCGAAGAACTGCATGTGCTATAACCAGGTGTTCCAAACCGATACAGTGCCCCATTTGTGTCTGGTTCAGTCCGAAAGATCTCGTCGAGGAACCAGTTTGCAAATGAGACCAACAACATGTTGCCACCAGCTCGATTCTCGGGAATGAACTTGTCTCGTTTGAACAGCCGATCAAAAATGGCATTCGGGTCGGGGAGCTGCGACTGTTTGTCCCTTTCTTGTTGTTGCTGTTGTTTCGGTGGAAGGAGAAGAGGATACCGGACAGCCCTATCTGAAATGGCCTGACTTGGAGCCCCATTTGTTCCAGCGTAATACTGGGGAGTCAACGCAAAAATACCCGAGCCAATCTCCTCAAAGAACCTATCGAGCGGTCTGTCTGGCACAAACGTAACAACATGGCCGTTGCCATAGTCCTTCATGTAAAGCCGAAGATCCTCAAACACGGTAGACAGTGTCTTGTCCTTTGTCATGCTAGGAAACTGGGGGCTTACTACTATCTGGCTTGACGTCGTCAAGGATTCCGAAGCAACGGCCTGTACAATGACGGAATGGGGCCCTAGCTTCGATGCAACTGCTCGATCAGACAACCGAAAGGGTGTTAAGCCGCGATCCGTGCGGGTGCGAAAATCCTCGGGGATTAGGTTTTGCTGGAGAAAGCTTCTCAAATTGGCCACCGACACGGTCTCCAACGTTGGGTGCTGACCAAATGACATGAGTTCAATGTTGGCTCCCGCAATCACTAAAGTGACCTTCAACTTGTGATGAAAGCTGGCTGTTGGATTGTAACGACGAGAATGTTTGATGCGGTTGACTTGGGCCTGGGCCACGTCAGCAAATGTAATGTATCCTTGTTCCTGCTCAGTGTTATTGGCGTTGCCCACCAGAGCTTGAAAGAGGCTTTCGTTGAATTGAGCCAGAGGCTGAAAGTATTCGTCACTGCGCACAAGCGAAGCATCGTGCTCTATCTGATTGTGAGCGTACAGATCAAACAGGTTCAAGGTGGGGGTCATGACTCCATCATCATCCGCCACTACTCCAGCCTGTCCAATGTACTCGAGGGTCTTCTCGGCAGTCTCCAGCACCTCTCCCTTGTTTTTACCAAAGACGAGTTCTAGATTCTCAGCGATATCCACAATCGAAATGTTCCTTCCATTGCGATTGATATAGCCATGATTGGCCAATGTATTCAAAGCAGGACAAGGCCCGCGCTCGGTCTTGTCGTTCGCGGCGAGGTGCGGATGCTCAGGAAGAAAGAACGGGGAGGCTACTTCTGCCCCAGTAATGACAAGGGGAGAAAAGATGACAAGGCAGCAGATGGTCAAACCCAGAGTCTTCATTCTTAAAAATACCGGACTGTAATGTATGTATTCTATTCCAGTATCGCACTTGCTTGCTTGCGCAGTCCAGTCCAGTCCAACCAGTCTCTCGGGATACTAGCAATACTCTGATTTAAATAAGTTGCTTATCTTAGTGAAGAAGACTTGACTTCCTTTAACTTTTATGATACTGATCTCCAACTCTTCTCTCGAGCTGCATGATGGCTCAAGATGATGGAACAACTTCGAAACTGCGTTCACACGTTAATGAAAAAATCGGTATCCAAACACCCCCCCATTCACCAAATTCCAGATTCTGTTACGGCAGGCAATTCTCGTCATTTCGTTACGGCAAACCATACAGTAGCGGGTACAGTAGCACTGTCACAGGTGAACCGTACCCTTTTCTTTACGTACGCAAAGCCAGACGGGTCTAGCGGAGAAACTCTTTCGTCGGCTCGTTCTCCGATCTCACAACTCACAAAATTTGCGATCGAAGGCATTCGTTGGCAACATCAGTGAATTGAGTTGCTCTATTGCAATTAGTTTGATTATTATATCGACATCTGCGTTGACTCTTCTACCTTTAGTCACCCACAAGGAGTGACATCACTTACGAAGAAGAAACTTCTACTCTCCTGAGACTCCTCCTTTCAGTCATTTTAGTCACACTTCTTGTTGTTGCGTGTGTTCGTTACGCCAACAGAAAGTAAAGGGGCAGCATGGCATCGGTCAACAGAGTGAAATGCCGATGCACTATAAAGTTTACGCTAAGTAGCTCTGGAGACCGCAGACCCCAACTCTCGCAAATTGCATTCTTCAACAAAGGAGACTCCATGTCAGTGCTTACCAAAATGCTGGCGGCCAAAGCACTCCAGAGACCAGAAGCACTGGTTCACGAAGCTACTGTAGATCTCTTCGTCGCTTCCATTGAAACCGCATCAGCGTGTGTGAAGGGATCCACATTTGACATGAAGGAATTTATTCATGCAGGGAAAGGCCACCCCTACAAGGTCGACGATTTTGAAGACGAGCTCCAGAATGGATTGGACTTGCTGGTCAACAGCAAGAGCTTATTCCCAACCAGCAACGAACCAAGCGATCCATCACGAGGCCCACAGAAGAAGAAGGTCGTCAATCCTTTTGCTGTAATGATGGGGCCCCGCCCAGTATCGTTTCTGCTGTCAGATCAATTCCCAACCAACTTGCAGCAAGAGATCCGATGCGGACTCTACGAGATATGCGAGTCAATCGAGCTTGGATACGTCGATGCAAAGACAAGAGCAACATTGCAAGTAATCGTAAACCAGATTACGAATGTCCTTTGCTTCGTCCATCAACATTGGGGAAAGCTCCTAAGAAAGCCATTCCCCAACTTCCCGAATGAAGAGCTGAAAGAAATGAGCATGTTCTCCATGCTAGCAACCTGTACAAGAAAGAAACAGTGAGTATATTGTTGCACATAAAAGCCCGACATCATGTTTGATACTCACACATTTGTCTCTATCTTACTTCTAGTCTAAAGACCGCATCTATCGACAGGCACAAACTTGAAGTGCACATGTCGGCGTTAGAGAGCCTTGCATTTCAGGAGCTCACTGCGTACCGCGAAATCAAGCAAGGTGCCACGACTCTTGAAAGGGAGACAACAACATTGATCGTTGATGTTCTTCAACGATACAAGAGCAAGCTGCAACTCGACAGCCTCAAGCTTTCAAGGGCGAAGCAGAAGATGCTTCCAAAGCAACAAACAACTCTTCGCTCCTTTGCAATCAGCTCGCGTGTCACAGTGGTCAACAGTGAAAAGGAGGGCGACAGTCACGGAACCATCCCTATCCGATGCCTACCATGGAGTCAAGGAGTCGCTGGCAAACTGAACGAGCAGTCCAAACTCCAAGAGTTGGCATATCGCCAGTTGAACCAGCGGCTCAAAGAAGCGGTACCATACACTCCTCTCCATCTCTCCGACTTGGAATGTGGTATCCCTGACCACCTCACAGATACAGCCACACGAGCCAGGTTCCGCTCGAAGTTTCGTTCTCTCATTTCGAACGGTGGCTTTGGTACTGCTGTCGGCTTCAAGATTCAGAAGTCATCAGGGCCGCACCCAGCATGTATCTCCCTCTTCACTCTGCCAAGAAACTACAATGCAGACCCACAGCATGTGAGTTTCTTCGCCAATGCTCTCATTCGCTGCGATAAGGAGACGCCAAACTACATCAGCAAGAGTGACCGGCAGCAATTCAATCGAGTCTTGAGATACGTGACAAACAAATCTGGTCCAGAAATTGCTGCTGTCCGACGCATCCTTCTTGGCGACGACGCTGGAAAATCCTCCAACAAGGCAAAGGAAGAGGAGATGTTTGACTTCCTTCTTCGCCTATCCAGTGGCGAGGATGTCGACCCAGTCATATTTGAAGACATGCGCCGAATCAATTCAAGAGGGGGGGGAGGAGACGGCGCAACTCAATTTGACCTCTTCTTCCGTGCTGCAGAAGAAGTACTTCATGGTGACGTCGTCACTGGATCACAGGAACGTCGCGACGCATCAAAGACAGATGTCGTCTATGCTTCGAACGTTTTGTCCATCCCTGATCTTGTTACGAAGGCTACAGAGAAGCTGCAATCGCAAGTCGACAGTGGAGAATTCGAGTGCATGCCTCCAATTCCATCCAATGAATGGATCCGACTTCAGTTTGTACCAAGCAATGACTTGGTTGCAACTGCATCCAAGATGACTGGTCGCCTGAATGTATCAAGGAAGCTACAAACAAGAACATTGAGAAAGGCGCATCCAGACCAACACTGGGTCAATGCAATCACAAGGTATCACTTACTATGGATTATTGAGGTGAGACGCGTCGTCGGTCCACACAACGTCAAGTTTATTGGACAAGACGACAAGGCCAAGATTCCAGTTGGTGATGGAGTTGCCATCTCCACCAATGTGAGAGCCAGGCGCGGTGCAATCATTCCAGCAGGAATGAAGGTTGCAGCTGCTGACCATGACTGGAAAGCATGCAACCTGATCCCATCGGTCACTTTGTATTGCAACATACCTTCATCCATGCAAGGCTCATTCTATGGTGGCGGCAAGGAAGAAGGCCAAGGCGAGATTGAATGCACAGTCCGTGATGCCACTTTTGATTCATCTGATGTTATGGATCACTGTGCTCAACTGTTGGACTCGTTGGAGGCGCGGGATCTCTCTCCATTGAGCCTCATGTTGCAAACTGATGGAGGACCAGATCACAATTTGACCTTCCTGAGGACCCAGTATGGGCTTGTGGCTACCTTCATCCTCAGTGACGTCGACCATCTTGTTGCTTTGCGCGGAGCCCCCAATGGCTCTTGGATCAACAAGTGCGAGCGTCCAATGAGTCTGCTCAATCTTGGGCTGGAGAACCTCTCATTGAAACGAGAGGACATGCCCGAGTGGGCCGAGAAAGAAGTCAAGAACGCCAAGAGCATGAAGGCAGTTCGGGATGCAGCAGCCGCACACGAGAAACGAAAGTTGATGATGCGACTTCGAGAACAGCAAGACAAAACGAAGAATGTCTCAACACAAAAGGGAACAGCCCAACAGATTGCAGTTGCTGATGCAAAGCTTGCCCGCGCTCAAGCACTGTATGACCAAGACTTGAAGAGAGAATGGTCAGTTTCTGTGCGCCCTGCTATCGAACAAGTAACGCGCCGATTCAGAAGTCTTACCTTGGAAGGCCGACCTGTTGTTGTGCGCGATCGCTGTCCCCCAAGTCGCATCGACAAGATCCACAAGGTTCTGAACGACATCGATCCAGACTACCACAAGGGCATTCGTTTGAGAACCGACACAAAAAAGGTTCCCATCCTGACCAAGTACATTGAAAATCACGTGGTTGTCACACCCTACACATTCTCGATCCAGAAATGTGGCAACCCGAAGTGTTGCAAACCAATCAGGAGTCCTGCTGAGGTGCGAGACCTCGTGATGCAGAGACAGCCAACTCCATTGTTGGATATCACTCATCCAGGGCACTTCCATCAACGCGACAAGGCTCTTCGACAGGTGCAAGAAGGAAGTCGCGCCCTGATTGATCTCAAGCATCTCCCATCCAACAAGGCTGATCAAAGTGTCGCAGACATTCGCAAAAGGAAGGAAGATGACACAATGGTGGCCAAGGCGGTTCTCTGCAGGAGTGGATGGGACGCTTCAATGGTACGGGGGGTCGTCGACTGTTGGAACTGCGGGAAACCAAGATGTCTATACTCCAAGACACAAGAACAATTTGACGGCGTCAGGGAACAAATCCAGACTCGCATTGAGGAGTCTAGATTCATATGCGGTGCAGCCTTGTTTTTACCAGAGGATGGCGACCTCAACAAGACTGTTGTTCTGCGGTCATCGCTCGAATGTTTCTCGCCCATGGAGAAGCCATACTTCAACCCTGCCAGTGGGAAGCGGCGATTCGATGCTGACGAGAACATCTGCTACCATTGTGGCGACAGGAGTGATGGCGTGCTCTTGCAGAGCGACCTTGAAAAGATGTGCTTGACCAAGGGACACAAGATGTACCCAATCTGTGAATTCTGTCTCGATCATGAGAAGAAATCAGCCGTCGAAAGGAAAGGGAGCAAGTCAAGGCAGTCGCGGGCGAAGGCGGAGCACTTGAAAGCGAAGAACAACGCAAAGAGAAAAGGAGGAGTGGATGACGATGCTTTGCAATCGACAAGAGATTCGGGATTGAAAATCTCAACGAAGCGTGCGAAGCTCGAAGTGAAACTTGAGAAGCCATCCGAGAAGACGCAGGGGAAGATGACGAGCTTCCTGCGTAAGGAGAAGGATGTATGGTCGTCGTCGAAGAGTGACGAGCCAATGGGGATGATCGCGGCAAAGAAGAAGGTATCTTTGGTGTCACTTGTTGGTGCTGACTGCACTGACCACGAATCTTTGTCAGGAGAGAAGAAAATGCCAGGAGGAAACTCAACGGCAGCCGGTGCTCAGTATTCTACGGATACCGGCACGAAGCCACTTTATGTCACTCCCTCGCCACAAAGTTCGATTGATCTGACTGCTTCCTGCAGAACCAGTCGTCCTCCACCATTAATTCCAAAGCTTACTGACGCGAAACGCCTTACCAAGTGCGGGAAGCTGCTTGATCATTCAGCAACCATTCGACGAAGCAGACGGAATGCTGGCACAGTAGACCTGGAGAGTCTGCCCCCCTTCTGTCACAGTTTTGTGGCATCGCAAGGAACCCTCTTTGATCCCGCCGCAAAAGGGAACTGTGGGTTTGAAGCAGCTCATGAGGCTCTGCGAGATTTGAATCTGGAACTTGGGCAGTTTGACCCAGTCTCATTCCGCAAGAAACTGCGTGATCATGCAGTGCACCATCAAGCTGAGCTCATGTCTATGTCAGAAAAATGTGGATGGCTGTTGAGATTCCAGACGCGCAGCAAACAAGATTCATGGTGGCAGACTGAGGTGGTGTCGCCTATCTACAATGGCAAAGTCGACTATGTCAATATCAAGCATTGCTTGCCAGCTCGTGAATGGTTTGATAGTGCATATGCATCAGTCATCATTGTACACAAGTACAAGGTGCCGGTGATAATGTATGACATTGACAGGAAAGGGGCCGAGTGCAGTCGAACCGGTCTATGGTACACGCCGGAAGGTGCCAACGGCATAGTGTACGTCGCTCAGGAAGAATTGGTGGACCTAAGTCAGTATCAGTTTGGTGCAGATACCAAGAAGATAACTTTGGTGAGGGCAAACAATCACTACATGTACATCCGGCCTGACACGACATGACCACATGTACATCAGGCCTGACAGGGACACGCAAACCAATGCACCACCTACACAATACACGATAATTCTTTAAAATACTTTAGTCATCAGGTCGCATTCGATGCAGCGCATACTGTATGTGTGAAAGTATAATACCTACCACCCGCCCAGGGCTCAGTTACGAATGGCTTTGGCCGAAGGTACTGTATCAGGGTATATATATACAAATTTGACAGGCTCTTAGAAGCTTGGGATGGCATAGCCGTCCGGTCTACCTTTCAGGGTCAGGGGGTTCGAGTCCTACGCTGTCTTATGGCAAGTTTGCGATGTGTTCACGCCGTTTACTTTTTTGTGTGCAGGTGCGGTAGGAGTACAGACAGGTCTGAAGTTGTTACTAGCTACTGTTTCTACTGGGTACTGTCGTAGAAAACGCGCGATGCGCGCTACGATTTCTGCCGTAACGCCGTAGTGCCGGTTCCAGTAATCTTGACCCCCCTCCCCCCCTTCCGTGTTCGAGGTCCGATACCGATTTTTTTATTAACTTGTGAACGCCGAAGCGCGAGCATCGAAGTAGGAGACGACATCACAGAAGATTGTAACAGAAGATCGTATCAGAGAAACAGTGGCGACTACCCCTCCTATGGATTGATTGAACCATCGTCAACCGCGACCAAAACTGCGTGTGACGTTTGTCGCTCGATACAAACAGCACAGCGCAAGCAGTGTATGATGGCATGATGGAAGCAGCTCTTGGATTGATCAGTATGTTCAGCTCCTTGTTGTCGTCATAAAGTTGTCATTGATCAAAAGAAGAAGAACAAAAACTAATAAGAAGAAGAATGTGGTGGTCTCCCAAAATGAAATGGATTTCTTTGTTAAGGGTCGCCATTCTCATCTCTAGCGCTCATGCATTCGCACCACGACCAGCTTTGTCGTCGTCGTCTGCTGGGAGTGCTGCCACCGCTATAGTAGGAGTTCCACGAGAGTTCAGGAAAGAATCATCATCTTCTTCTTCTAGTCTCAGCCTGCTGGCCAGCGGTGGTGATGTTGGTGACCATTTTCTTTTGCTCGACACGATTCGAGCCCATCTGCCTCAAGTCATTCAACAAGAAGCCGAACCCTTCAAATACGCGTTCATGTTCCCCACTGTCCTTTGTGTTACCATTTGCTGCCAGTGCGCGGGAATTGGCGGCGCTTCGTTACTGAGTCCCGTCTTTTTGCTCGTGTTTCCCCTCTTGGGTCCTCAGTACCCCCTCAGTGCGGCGGCATCGGCCATTGCCAGTGCCCTCTTGACCGAATGCTGTGGCTTTTCATCAGGATTGTCGGGATTCTGGCGACGAGGCTTGGTGGATTGGAATGTGGTGGCCATGTTTGCCGTTCTCAGTATGCCCGCAGCACTGGCGGGTGCCTGGGTGGCGCCCAGTTTGGCCAGTCAAACCACGCTGTTGCGAGGGGCCTACGCGGCGCTCATGCTCGGGCTTTGCTTTTATTTGACGGTATCGGAAAAGCCAGATGCGCTGCCCGAAGACTGTGAACTCCCACCGGATGTGACTGCAGACAACAATGGTGACGAAACCAACGACAAGGTGACGAACAAGGTAGCCGCGGATGGTACGGTATTTACCTATATCCAACCCAAACCTCCCATTTCCGACCTGAAAGCCACATGCGCCACAGTCGGGGGAGCCTCCTTGACTGGTTTGTTGGGCGTGGGCATTGGTGAAGTGGTCTTGCCTCAACTGGTGCGGGTGGCCTGCATGCCGCTCCCCGTGGCGGCGGGTACGTCTGTGGCGGTGGTCGTCTTGACGGCCTTTACGGCGGCCACGGTTCAGTTTGCCTCGCTCGCGGCGGCCCTAATGGTGCAACAACCCGAACTGAGTCTATCGCAAGCCTTTGTCGAAGTAGTACCCTGGGAACTGGTACAGTACACTGTTCCTGGAGCGATTATTGGTGGGCAGATTGCTCCCTGGATTGCGGCCAGTCGCTTGCTGGATGATGAAGTTGTTGAAAAGGCAGTCACTGTCTTGTTTGGAATCATTGGCGTCGCTTTTGCTAGCAAGTGTTTCATTGGCTAAGAAGTACATCTGTATTGTGTCGCACAGTAGACCACAGTACGTGAACCAATAGACTACAAGTATCGATACGTACGTCCAGCAAGCCTTTTAGCAGGGTGGGCGACGACTTGTACAAGCATACTTGGAGGCGTAGAAGTAGTGCAGTGCTGTACTCTTTGGGTACCTCAAGCTTTGGTCCACATATCCAGTTAAGCCCTCTTGTGTTCGCAGGGTTCGTATCTTGTTAGCCAGGCGAAGAGAGCACGATCAAAGTGGGTAGATCTACAAGTTTATTCGACGATACGAATGTTGCTTGTCAAGAACATACTGGAAGTCAGACAACTCAACCAGTCAATCACACCTTGAGCTAAAGGAACTTGAGCGTGCTTTGGTTGTCAAATAATACAGAACCTTGCCATCAGTCACATGACGTTCTCAATGAGATCTTGCTGCTACCTGCAACTGAAACTGTTGCATTATCGTGGGGCAAATACATTATGGCAATGTCGCACTCGCTGCGGCTAAAGGTTTCCCATTCGTTTCTGGATTAATCGTGCACTTGCAAGCATGGCCGGTTCGAGACGTCAAATACGGAACATGTATGTAGCCGAGTCCTCGTTTGCCAGGACTCTAGCTTCAAATAAGGCGATTTGTTCCCTATCTTTGTTCACCAATGCATGTTCTTGAAGTTGACGATATTGAGGATTATACTCTAGGTCCAACTCAGAACCTCGCCATCATCCGTTGCGGTGGCGTACTTATCATTAGGTCTTGTTGATATATCTACATTGTCCTTCATGCGTCAACAGAACTTGAACCTGACCATGTGACATTCCGGGTGATTCGTTTCGTGTTTTGGGATGCATTTTACACTACTAGAAAAGTACATGTAGCTTGTACTTTTTACTAGGAGGGCAGTCTGAAGTACTGCTACTGTACTGTAGCCTATCCAACCCCATTTTCGTCAC